>CAJHUC010001415.1:0-38123 GCA_905146915.1 Ostreobium quekettii | reverse complement strand
TATGATAGGGGAGCCGGTTAAGGGGAATTGGCTGTAGTGAACGAACGGGGACGGCTTTGGGATTGGTTCATAGTTTTGGGGATTGCGGCGGGAATAGGAGCTGAGGAAGTGCAGGAGTGAGGGAAAGTGGGAGTGGGTAGTGTACGCGGGTAGCTGCTGGGCTAGTTGGCAATGGATCGTAGTTGGTCTGGGCGGCGGGAATAGAAACTTGGCATGAGAAAAGGACACGAACCCAGCCAGCTCGCAAAAGTGGCCAGAGTGGGTATTTTGGAGACAGCAGCTCATGAACCGTCACACAATCGCACTATAAATACCACTCGCTTCAGTTGTAATGATGGGTTCAGATCATGAGTGATAGACTTGTCTTCCCCCGCGTGACCATCGTGAACGCCTCCCGTACCCACGGGGTCGCCGCAGCCCAAAGGCTCATTGCGCACTTGAGCCGCCCAAAGGCCGACACGTCCGCGGCGGGGCCATGTTCAAATTTGAAAATTGCGTCCGCGGCGATTGACCCAACGGGTTGATCGCCGTGGTGGTTCACTTCAAAGAGGCATGGCAGCGTTGCAACGCTTTAGGTTACCTCCTTGGCCGCCGATTGGAAGGGAGTGGCATTGGGTGATGTTGGTATAGATGGGGTGGGGGCACAGGGAAAGGTCAAATTCTGTTTGCGGCGATCGACACAATATGATGAATATTTCTTTTTGTGACAGTGGATTGTTCTTTTTTGCGATAGTGCCAAACTACTCTTTCTTGCGACAGCAGACTGTTCGTTTTTGCGACAGTGGCCATGGCTAAAGTGTGACTCAGCTAGCCAAGCGCCACGCATCAGCCGACGGCCAACACTGACCTTTGCGTTGGGCAACCCGTCTGCCACACGGGGACTCTTTTCCCATGTCAAGACACCTTTTCCATGCTGGTTCGTGGGCCACGTCTGCGGCGGCCCTAGGCACGTGTGGGTGCCGGCTAAGTGGATGCCGGCCCCTGTGTGGCCACTGACACACGCCAAGACACGCATGGGTGGTTGGCCAGCCCACCAACGTGCGAGGCCTAGCCCAAAGCTTGGGCACAAAAGATGCCGCAAAATGGCGGAAGTGGAAGGCCGAAAGTTGCCTCCAACTCACTGGTAAAAAATCAGCCAAATTACATCGCTGTCACTGTGATGGCATCATTTTATGTCAAAATGGCATCACAGTTGGCATCACTAACACGGTATTTTCTACTAGTGTAATGATCCTCGCAGTCACCGATTGGTGCCACCCGCGGGCGCCCCTGATCGGCACCCGGAGTGGCATCAATCGGCGCCCTCAAGGGGCGACTGCGATCTACGAACTACGGCCTGTGTTGCACCCAACGCTTGGGCACAGAACACGCCACAAAACGGCAAGAGTGGGAGGCCGAATGTCGCCTCCCACACGCGAGTGCCATCATTCGCCGCCCGCAAGGAGCCAAAGTGGGCAACTCGCTTTGTATCGGCTTCCGCCTCGTCGGCCTATCACAGGTTGTGAGGCTATCGGCTCGTGCCCCGAGTCAGGGCTCTTCATTGATCACGCAAGAGGGCCTCCTAGTGCCCCTTCTGCGTTTTGCGAAGTCTACCACACAGCGCAGCGCCCCTAGTGGAAAAGCAATCCGGCTTGGAGCTTTCGAGATGTCTACAGAACGCTTGACCCAAAACCGAGCAGCGGCGTCGCGGATTCTCTGCCTTTCGCGAAGAAATCTATCAGCACAGCAGCGAGAGGTGGGCTTTGAAATCCGTGTTGGAGGCGTCCTGTCAATTGATGCAGATTGCGTGCAGTAGCTCGTCGGTGCCAGTTCAGCAGTGCAGCCTGGAAAGAGGGCGCGGCACCTTCCTGGCACCGTGCGACGCCGTCTCTCAGGAAGGCAAGCCGGCCGCCGAGCGACCAAGGCGAAAACGCCTCTGACCCAATCGAAACATCCGCAAACCCAAAGCTCGATGCCACCACCTTTGTTGACCGCGCATGGGGTGGCCTTGGGGCCCACGAGAGGCAAGTTGGTTTGGATTATTCGGGACGCGTCTTGCCACTGTAAAGTGTGCTGCGCAGGGTCGCCCGCGTGTTCTTGTCCCCCGGGGTCGCTTCAAGCAGCTGCCACAAGTCGAAGGGCTTCCGTACGCAACCCGCGACGCTGGCCGCATCTGGAGCAGCCGGGTATGCTCGTGGGCGTCTGTTGACCGGCGCGAGAACTGGGTCAACTGCGGGATCCATGATTTGGCGAGTCCCTGTTTGGCGGTTGACTCCTTCGTGTGACGCCTCGCAGCGACGTAAGAGACGATTGAATTCTGCTCAGTTGCGGCTACACTGCATTCTACTTTGCTTTCTTCAGGTTTTGTAATGTGGTGCACATAGGGCAAGACTGGCAGACGGCGATAATGGGCAGCAATCGAAAACAGGGTCGAAAGGAGAAAATGGAAAGGGAGTAAGAGGAGTGGAGAATGTCTTCAAAGGTGGGATTCTGGGATGGACGCATTGGAACATTCACTTCATTCAGAGGGCCGTATTCTTAGTTGACCAATAATGTGACTGTGTGCGACCAATTGTATTGGCCTACCAATGAAGACGCAGTTTCACGGAGTGGAAGGGGCAATTTCTTGTGTTGGGCAGAAATGCAGCACATTGCCATTCTGGCAGAGAGACATTGACTAAAAATTGGCAATTTTTATCAAATATGAGCTTGGCTGTGCTTGGTGAATATGCGGAACAGCTGTGGTGCTGCATCGCCAAAGCTGAATTTAAGGGGCAGGGATTAACAGCTGCAGAGGCTGCCACACCAGTGCAATATATGCCACCTCGGTGTATTGCATTGAGGTAATTGCCACACTAAGCACAGGTAAAAGAGATTTGTGGGCTCCTTTGTGACTTGCAGGTTGCAGCTGTAACTTTGGATCTGCTCATTGGCTCCCTGATTGGTTCTGCATGGCTTGGTGCACAGGATGCTGCATGCAACCTCACATGCAATCAGGAGAAAATGGTTGTCGTCAAGGAGCTGCTGGATAGACTTCTTTCGGGAGAGTCAGAAGAATTTGCCAGCCATGGTAGCCGGGATTTCATAGCCGTGGTGGAGAGGCTGCTGGCTGTCCATTCACAGACCTTCGGTGTCAAGAACTTCCGCTTTCAGAGGGAAGTGCTGGTTACAATCATAACTTTGGCTATGTTGGAAGCACCGTTTCTGTTAACAGATCTGCACCAAGTGCGGTTCTTCCCGTCAGGTGGCGATCCCCTGTGCATTGTTCTTCAGCACACATTTAGGCCAATGCCACTGATATTGGCCCACTACCCGAAGAATATGCCGCCATCGTTCGTCCGCTTGAAGGCGAAATGCAGGCCTGGACAATCATTGACGATGGTGAGGTGGCACTGGGTGACATGAAACGTAAAGATATTTGGATCTTCGTGATGTGTTGTACAAAGCCTTGTGGGATGATGAAGTGGTGGGCAGCCTCCCTGCAGGCTTCCCAATGACTGCCCACCCATGTCGAAGGGCATCATGAAGAGATGTTGCTCAGTCAAAGCCGGCAATCGTTCTGTCATCCGGGCTGTGAAGATGATTTTAACTGGGCTGTGGCACAACCACGTCCTTGCTCTGGCTTATAGATTTCGTGGAAAGGTGGCGCTTAGGGAAGCCCGGCACAGCCGCGTCTTTGCCCACACTGGCCAAGAGCTGTTGTGAGAATTTCATGAGGAGGTGGTGCCCAGGGACGCCATGCAGTTGCCCTGTTAGGCGAGCAGTAAAAGAAATCGTAAATCACGAGGCGCCCAGTCGCGTCCTCCTTGGAGATGGGCATGTTCTGTGGTATTCGGCCTTCCCTAAGGAGCACCGAGGCATGCGAGAAGCGCAGATCGTATTTGCGAAACGGCATCGTCCTGAAGGGAGTTCTGTAGAGTTTTGTGCGGGACAGCAATTTTTTTTGTACAGCACTTTTCCCCACACCGGTGTTGAGGTGTGCATCTGCCTTAATCTCTGAATCCAGTTGGCAAAGGAGTTTCTTGGGTTTTACTGCATACGGAATGAGGATTTTTGAATGAATGGATACAGTTTCAATTTCAATACAATTTACAAACTTCCGTTGCAGCTCTGTAGCGCAGACAAATCGCTGATGGTCGAAGTTGATGCTATCTGGTTGTATGCTAGTGAATGCTGCTCATGTTTCCCAAGAGCACGAGCGAATCGGCAAAGCAGGGGACAAACCTATGCAAGTCCAAGAGGCGATACTGACAATTTGGGGCCAGTGTAAAGGAACAATGCCAAAAGTCCACTACCCTTAGTGAGACCCTACTATGGGGCACGCAGACACTGGGCATGGGCGCTCATCACTCATGCCAAGAACGCATTCGCTACACAGGATGAATCAGCCCTGTGACGAAGTAGTGACGACACAATTCCAAAGAATGCGCTGCTGCACAAATCGACTTGTGTGCATGGGGAAATATGCATGAAAAGCAGCAGGGGCCGTCTACTGCTGCATCCCCCCACCGTCCTTATGATAGATCGATCACGAGCACAGGGCAAGAGCCGACCCTCTGCCAGTGTGACCCTCCTTCATTCCTGGAGGCCAGCCACCCAGCGACTCATTCTGTGCGCCCTCCTTGCACTCCAACGCCCATTGTACAACCCACCGTATGCGTTCCTCTCTATCATGCAAATTCACATGGCATGGCCACAACCCGCCCAGCCTCATCGCCTGAACCTTGCCACCACAAGATGGGCACTAGCCAGCTGCCTGGTGCTATTTAGCACTGGGGGAAAGAGTCATTGTTCGCCTTGCACAAGTACTGCCCAAGTAGGACATTGGCATGAACAGTGCATATCACCATATGCTTCTAAAACAATCCTATCCTGCACCAGCAGTGGATTTTGTGTGAAGGCTCTGTGCATCACTACCCAGCTCCTCATCCATGAGCTTATAACTGGCAGATCGAAGTGAAGGATCTTGTCCAAGGAAGGCGAGTGGGTGCTGCTCATTCCCCCATACATCTGCACATCCGGTCTGTTGTTATTGCAATATGTTGTGATGGGCCCTTGCTGTGTTGTAGTCCCACAGCCACCCTCAGCCAGTGCGCTGGGCTCCATGCCCCTTTCCAGGTGCTGCTCCTTGCCCACTGCACTGGATCGCAGAATGCCAGGTCCATCGCCACCAGGCCCCGCTCTTTGTTACAGCCAACAGGCCAGTAAAATGCTGGGGTACTGCGGGGGCATCCAGATGCATAGTGGACTGCACTGTGGCTCCTTGAACGCAGGTGGGCCTTTCCTTCATGAGCAGCATGAAGGGTTTGCTCATACTATGTCTCAGTTGTTTCTTCGCGTTGTGTCTCCAGTCGGAGCTTGTCAAGTGTTCATCGCACAATGCTGATACTGTAGGATGGCTGGTGGCTTGGGGCATCAACACCTTGCCATCAGAATTGCACATCGGATCGGTGTTCCACAAGGTATTGAATACCTGGCCTGTGCACTCATATATTTTACAATAACAGGGTGGTACCATGGGAACGAATTGCACCATGCACAGGAAGTGGCAAGGGCAAACAATACCCCACGGGCAAGGACGCACTGGGCGAGACTGCTGCTTAAGTTCTAGGGCAATGTATAGCATAAGGCACTGGGCAAATGTGTCAATGCCTGCATTGCTCAAGCACTTGACAACGGCACATTTGCGTAAATGGTTGTTGCTGGGAATTCTTCAAGTGTCACTGTATGGTGCCATCCGATGGTGCGACATGCTGCTGTCCCCATGTACTGATCAATACATTGACCTTGCATGAACGATCTGACCAAGCAGAACACAAGACCAGAGAGGAATCGCTGGCCTCTGTTATTTCTTTCTGATGCAGATCCCTAAAGGGAAGTGCTTGACACAGTGCATGGCTGGATTGGAGTATTCCAGAACAAACAGGAAACATGGATGGCAACAGTATGCTGCACTGGAGTGCTGTTTCACTGGAGAACCACAGACTCACCTATCACACCCATCCAGCAACAGCATGTTAAACCTGGCCTTCGGCTTTGTCGACCTGCCGTGGGTAACCAGAAACCCAATGTCAGATCGACCGCGTTTCCCTCTGTAAAAATATCTGTAGAGTCATCCAAACAGCAACACTGTACACATGTACTGCATGCTTTTTGACAACACGTGTAATATCAGCACACCCTGCAGTAATGGGTGTTGCATTTCAGGCAGTCCCCTCCCTACCAGGAACAACTATGTGGTGAAACTCAGGAACCTGTGCTGCATCGCGACTATTAGCAGTACTCATCCCTCATGCTCACCCATTGATGGGTTTGCCCAACGGCCATCCAGGCACATAAGTCTCCAAACTGACAAGGGCCACAACCACCTTGAGCTTTGACAGAAAGTGGACTCCGGACTAAGGGAGTGGGTAGGGGTGTGTAGTTGGCTCACTACAGCAGCAATTGACAACATTCTTATTGTCCTTGTGCGCTGGGTCAGAGTGAACTAAACTGTGCCGGGCGCTCTGGTGTTGCCTTGCCACGTGGGGAGCCGTCCATCCGGGTCCTGGCGATGAGGGACCTCTCACTTTCACGCTTTCGATAAGATGCCCAGGTGTTGGTACCCACGGCTTTTGGCAGCTCAGGCCTCCATGCTGCCCTGGCGTGTCTAGCCGATGAACACGAGCCCCGTCAGAACCTAAGGGTGGACAAGCGAGGGCGCGACGCAACGCCTGCCGTTCTGAGCGTCCTGACCGGCAGCGATGGGTCCACATCACTCGCCCTGGGGGCTCTCGAATCACTCACCTAGCTGCCGGGGCCTCCAGCGGGAGTGTCAGCGCCCCGCCGACCCAATCCCCGGCATCCGTTGAAGCCGTCCTCGAAAGATATCGCCTGGCATCTCCAGAGCAGCTCGCCTTCTCGCGCAATCGCCCTCCAGCCGCTCCGTCCCCGCACTCAATGGCGCCATCGACCGCGCGTTGAGCAGACGCATTAACCCAGTCGCGTTGACCCTTGCGTCGTCCCGTGTTGCCCGACGATGACCCCAGGGGCAGTCAGCGGCCGAGCGACGGCGGGGACGGCAGTCACCCACGCCACACCGCAGGGCTCCCAACGGCCACCGAAACCATACCAGGGGTGTCCCTGTTTGAAAGGCAGCGAACACACGGCCTTGGACATCGTCCAAACGCGGCTCCACCGCACCGCGCACAAGACAGCGGTGGGGGAACGAGGGGTTCGCAAATTCCCCGTTCGCAAATTTCTTTTGCCCATTTCCGCCACAATTAGGCGGACCTTACCCTCCTTCGAGGCGGCTTCTGCCAATCTGGCACCATTTACCACGGATTAATGGTGGGTCATGGGTCAGCGAGGGCGCGCGGTCGCCCCCGCGGGAGTCGGCAGTGAGCCAGGAACAATAATTACAGTCGGACACTTCGCCCCCTGCATCCAAATACCGTCCGACCGTCACACCTCCAAGTGTGCTAGTACATAAAGACACGAACACAATGCACTATACAAAACGGGCCTCCGGTCACCACCAAAACAGCTCCACAACTCCCCGTACTCGGCCCCCATTATCCAGGCTGCAGTACAATGCTCTGCACCTTCAAGTCACCCATACATCCACATATTTAGACAACAAAGGCCAAGAGGTAAAATAATCCATTATACTATAAATATGGAGCTGTACACCATTATCTAAAGATAATGAGAGAAAGAATTGGTCCATTGCGCCTACCCCAAGTGTTTCCACTACACATGGTAAGCCTGGCGTGTCCAGTCGCTGTCCCGGGGTGTTTCCAGCTGCGGGGCACCTCTCCTGAGCTGCTCGCTCCGCTCCTAGGGCAAGGCATGTCTCCTATTCCTCCGTTACATCCTCGGTAGTTCAGTCCGTCGTCCGGGCATTCGCCAGTGGCCAGGTCAAAGCACCGTTGGGATCGCCATCGCATTATGAGCGGCTATCTCTGTTTATCACGGTTGCCGGTTCATCCTTCCAAGGGCAGTTGGCCTCTCCATAACTTCTCTTTCAGCGCCTCATAGGCATCACACACCCTCAGTACTGTCATTCCGTCTTTGCACGGTCAGAGCACATTTCATAGTCTACATGATCAACCATCAAGCATTCCAGTGTCTATGGACTCCCCATAATCAGGTGCTGCTAATGTCAAGGTACGCGGTTCCAGCGGGGTACTCAGAAAATCGCCACACCTCGCCCGCGCGAGGACAAGATGGAGTAATTTCATGCCGGCGACACCCTTACGTCCCGCCACCGCCTGTTCCCACTTCCACCGCTTTTGTTCGGCTGCCGGCTCGTCGGCCCGTCGCAGTCCGCGAGGCTGCCGGCTCGCGCCATGGGTTAAGGCTTTTCATCGGCCGCACAAGAGGGCCTCCTGGTGCCCCTGCTGCAGGGGACGACCTCATTTACAACGCACCGCGCTCTGACCTGAACATCGGCCCCGGCAAGGGCGACCGCATCACTCGTCACCGAGCCGCACAGCGGTGTCCCTGGATTCCGCTTCTTTCGGGCAGCAGACCGCTGGAGCAGCAGCAAGAGGTGAGACTTTGAAGTTTTGTGTCCGAGGCGTCCATCCACTTCCGCGGATCGCGTGCGGTACCCTGTCGATGCCAAGTCAGCGGTCACGCCTGGACTGCATTCGCTGCTGTCCAGCGGACAGGGGCGGACGGATGCATCTAGGTGCGCCAGGTCTGCCATCGACGATCCTGTTAACTTGGGCGAGGCTTGGGTTCGTTGGGTCGGCTGTGGGATGGCAGCCCATGGGCGGATTCGGCCGCTTCTTGGAACGACGGGTTTGCTCTGATCGTGTCGGAATATGTGGGCGCCCCAAACGAAGTTGTCGCAGTCGTCGCACACGCCTGCACGCTCCGCAGAGCAGTAAGAAGTGAGTTCTTTTGGATCCAGAAGGGACGCGGCTTGAAGTGGACGGGCGTCGTCTGCCTGTTCTTGTCCACCGAGGGCTGTTTCATGTATTGCTTGTCAGGGGGGTACCGTTTGCAGCGCAAGGTGCCGCTCTAGCCGCGCCTAGAGGAACCGGATGCGGTGTGACTATCCGTTGGCGAGTGCAAGGGCAGCGGCAACGGGATGAGCCACGGATACGCCTTGGCCAGTGTCGGACCTCCATTTCGGTGCTGATGTCTTGCGCACTTGCTGCACCGTAACTGAAACGCCTCTTGTTTGTGGGACGCAAGGCCAGTCGCCTCAAACCGGATCCTCTCCTGCGTTGGAATTCGCTTTTTATGCCAGCATTCATAGACCCTAAGCAAATGCGCCAGCTCTGCTCTTCTCTTCTTCACGTGCCGACTCGCAAGAATGGCGCTGGCTGCGTCGCACTCAAGGTGTTGTGTGTAATTTCAGGTTGATTGGTCGAGACTGGAAGACAGTACTGAAGATGGGCAGGAATCGAAAAAAGGGTCAGGAAAAGGGGAAAAAAAAGAAAAGGAAATCGGATCGAGACTGTCTCCCACAGGTATGCTTCTGGGAAGGGTGATTGGGTGCCGATTGCATGGAAAATGCGGTTGTTTGCAACATTCTTATGTGGCCAACTATGTGACTGTGTGCGGCCAATTGTGAGGCTTTGCCGATTGACATACAGTTTCTTTGTATGGTAGGGGCAGCTGTTGGTGTACAGGAGACATACAACAGTTTATTGCTACTGTCCGCTGGGCTACAAAGTGTACATTTGCATGTTATTGCAATGTGCTGTCGGCTGGAAATTATGCATGTCACCCTTGGCGCATTGTAAAGAGATCCTGTCACAGGAAACACTGATAGAAGAGATCGTGGCATGAACTGTAGTTGAATGAATGGCTGAATGTGTCTTTCAAGGCAGCGTTAATAACAACACGCTGGTTATGTAAGATGCCATACTGAACACAAATCGTGAGACAGCATCAGCTTTCTTATGGCCTACACATTGGCTTGCAATATTTGGCAAAACACCCCAAACACCATATCATCAGAACATACAAATATGCTGCATGAGAAGTAGTAAATCACCCTCAAGAACCCCCAATGTTTCCTCATGCCCATCGATAACCTTGATTCATCCCGACAACCTGCGGACGCCTCAGTCAAAACGCCTGGCAGCCAGGGTGAACTGACCAATGCAAGCCCCTAGAACCCTGGCAAACCAGCCTTATTCACTGTGGTGCCATGCCTCTCAACAATACTGTACCACCCACTCCTGGGCCAGACTTCTGCAATCCCACAACATATGTCTCACACCCAACACCAGGACTGTACCTCTCACTCATTCTAACCCCACGGCATCCCAAAGCTCACTGCTTGGAAATGCTCCGGTAGCAGTCTGGCCACCAAGGTGACATTAAACTGGCTTCTATTTGATGCATTCTTGGACCTGCGGTGCTTGCCGATGCTCAGAAGCACCTCTCCAAGAGCTGCCCCTGTCTCTGAATGTCCCACTTGGTGTGCCGCTGGACCTTGAGTACCCTGCCTTGCGACCGAGACTAGTATATCACAGTTGTGCTTCAAGTGTGGCTCTGTCCGTCAAGCACTTTGCTCCCTGATTGGTTGCGCATCCCTTGGTGCACAGAACGCTGCAGGCAATTTCACTTACAATGTGGAGATGATGGAGATCCTCAAGGAGGAGCTGGCTGGCCTTCTCTCCGAAGAGTTAGACGAATTCGACAGGTATCGAAGTTGCAATTTCATCACAACGGCGAAGAGGCTGTTGGCTGTCCATTCACAGCCCTTTAATGTCAGGAACTTCTACTCACAGCGGGAAGTGCGGGATGAAATCCAGGTTTCTGTTACCTCAGGAGCACCGTTTCTCTACAAAGAATGATATCAACTGTGGTTCTTCCATTCAGACGATGATCCTTTGTGCAATATCCTTCAGCGTACATTTGAGAGTGTGGCAAAAGGAATTGATAGGCACCCGGTACCTGAAGAATATGCTGCCATCATACAACAGCTTGAAAGAGAAATGCAGGCTTGGAGAATCATTGACGACGATGAGGTGGTGTTGGGTGGTGTGTTATGTCGAGATGATTGGAATGTGGTTCACAAGGCCCAGTGGGATGATGAATTGGTGGCAGTCAGGTCCAGACGACTTCGGATGGGTCACAAGGAACAGCAATTGGTGTGCTTCATAAGGGAGGCAGCTGTTCATGCCTCCATTGCACATCCCAATGTTGTCCACCTGTATGGCATCACCCGGGTCCTGCAAGTTGATCATGGAACTGGCAGACGGCAACCTGTGGCAAATGTGTCAAGGAAAATCCCTGGAATGGCATGTCAAGCGGTCGCTCCTCCAGCAAGCGTCTGCAGGATTGACATATCTGCACTCCCTGGAAGAGCCTGTTGTGCATGGCTCTGTCAGCAGTCTCAGCTTTGTAACCTTTGGCACTGACCCGAACAGTTGCACTGTAAAACTGGCAGACTTTGGGTGTGCTGCAACCAATGAATATGTCAAATGTCGTTTTTCCAGAATTTCATATACCAACAAGTGTGGGACTGCCCTGAGAATGTTGTGACAACGAAATCAGACGTGTTCAGTATCGGGGTTGTAGCATACGAGGTCGTGTCTGGGAAAGCGCCATACAGTTGGCATGGTTTCTTGTCAAGCACTGAACTCCGCAGCCTGAAGACAGATCGCTGGGAAGAACCCTGTCCAGTGCGGCCCATTGACTGCCCCACTGAACTGCACAAACTCCTGAAGCGCTGCTGCAGTGCCGATCCATCCGAGCACCCAACGATGGAGATGGTCAACCAGTGCATGATGCAGCTGCCTAAGGAATGGAGCCAGCAGGTGGGTTTTGATGGCATGCCATAAGAAGTGTTGCTGATTGAAAATTGACCACCAGCAGATCATCCAACATATGGGCATCAGAGCTCCTCTGTAGCAATCCGCACCTTTTGCACGGGTTGTAGGTGTCGATGTGCTGATTCCTGCCTTTTACTCTTCTGTCAGGTGGATACAGAAGCTTTGTCAAGGCGAGCCAACAAAAGACTGAGACAGTCAAATGGCCATGTGGCCTTTCTATTGCAGTACAATAACAGATTGATGGAGTTTCTGGCACAGCAAATGGAAAAGGTGATAACGGTCATTCAGCGCATGCCAGAGGAACCAGCAACTGCACGTGAAGCCCAAGAGTGGAGGGTGTCTTGGTTCGACTTGGATGATGCTGTGTATATGGGGTGCAGCTTGATTAAACGGCATTCAAAGAAGTTCGACTTGCAGAATTTCTACGCAGTATCGGAAGCTGAGGAAGGTGTGCAAAAGGTGTGCAAAAAGCTGCAAACAGTTGTGGCCAGATGGAAGTTGGACATACAAATTGACACCATTGTGCCTGATGCTGCCATGACAGGGGACTACAGGTTTTTACATTCGTGCCTTTCTTTTCTTTTTCAAGAGGGAACCATTGACAAGTTACCCAAGAAGGCAAGGGTGGAAGATTGGTTGCGGGTCCAAAAACGCCTGGACGAGCAATTTTCCAGACTAAAGATGGTGAGCGAAAAAGAAATCGTGTTTGGTCAGCCCATTGAAAGTGGTCGGTCAGTTGTGTATCGCGCTCGATGGAATGAAATAGATGTTGCGGTGAAGAGGCTCCTGCTGCGGGGTGCACCAGATTTCAGCCCCCAGGAGTTTGTCAAGTTCTACACAGACGCTTTCATTCAGGCATCTCTGTCGCATCCCCACATCACTGAATTGGTTGCAGTGAGCAAGTCGGGACTGATAGTCATGGAGCTTGCCAGTTGCGACCTGGAAACCTTGTACAAGGAAGCTCACCTGGACTGGAGGACAAAATATAGGTTTCTAATCCAAGTGGCCGAGCCGCTGGAATACGTGCAAAGCCGGGATCCTCCTGTGGTACACTGTGACCTGAAGAGCCTCAACATTCTGATGTTTGGGGATAGGGAGAACCTGGAAAGCTGCGCTGCGCAATTGTCTGATTTTGGGATTTCAGTCGAGGACACGTCCACTGCATCAGTGACAGTGAGGCGTCCTGGGGGAACGCCCCACTGGATGGCGCCTGAGAACTACGACGAAGTTCACCCCTTTGAGGCTGCGGATGTGTTCAACTTCGGTGTGGTGATGTACGAAATCTTGTCCCAGACGCCACCCTTCGGAAGCAAAGGGACGTCTTGTGAACGTATATACATTATGAAGTGCGAAGGTCAGCCTGCCTGCAAGTTGCCTGACGACTGTCCATTCAATTTGAGGGAGCTGATGGAGAGATGCTGCTCTGTGGATCCCAGCAACCGGCCAACCATGCAGAAGGTGAAGAAGCTTCTCCGCAATGCAGCGAAAGCTTACGAGTGTGTGCATACATGTCTCGCTTCGGGCAAGTTCATTGGAACTCGGTCTGTTGTTTGGCAAGCTCGATCGGTCCCATCACAATGGAGTGGAAGGATGGGAGTCAAAGGCGCCTATTGCTGGCCGTTCCTGATAGGAACCCCCTGGACCTGATTAGTTTTTTGCTGGATGCATGCTTTCAAGCATCCTTGAGGCATCCCTTCATTGCAAGCTTGCTAGAGCAGAGCGGGTCAGAGCTGATGAGAAGGGGCTTTCCCTGCTGCGACTTGGAGACGTTGTGCAAAGAGGTCCATCTGGCATGGAGGACGAAGTACAGGTTTCTGCTGCAGGTGTCTGAGGCTCTTGATTGCATGCATAGCAGGGAGCCTCCAGTTTTGCATTGCGACGTGAGGAGCTCCAACATTCTGATTGTTGGGGACAGGAGCGACGTGGAAAAGTGCACTGCGAAGTTGTCCGACTTTGGGATTTCTGTCAGAGACACATCAACCACATTAGTGTCTGTGAGGTGTCCTGGATGGCGCCTGAGGTGCACGACGAAGTTCGCCACTCTGAAGCTGCAGACGTATTCAGCTTTGGCGTGCTCATGTACGAAATCGTGTCACAGGCATCGCCCTATGGTGGGAAAGGGACTCCTCGCGCAGCCATCTGCCATATGAAAAGAGAAGGTCAGCCTCCCTGCAGGTTGCCCAAGGACTGCCCATCGTGGTTGCAAATATTGATGGAGAGGTGTTGTTTGGTCAACCCCCGCCATCGGCCCACTATGGGGAATGTGGGGGAGATTCTGAGAGGACTGGCCTGGCGGCCAGCAAGATATTCTTGGAAAAAATAATGATGCGACTCGTTGAACATCTGTATGCCTGTGTGGTTGAAATGTGAATGCCACTCATCATCATCTTTGAAGGTGGATCACACTGTGTCATCAAATTTTATGCAACTGAAGGCTCCGTTTGCATCATGGCTGCACAAGAGAGCAATGCCTCTCCAGTGTGCCAAATTTTCCTTATTGAGCACTGTGAAGTGCATCTGGGCCGTTGGTGTTGCAGCACGTGGTCACATCCTACCATGGGATTGCCCAAAGCTGTGAGATGGTTCGTCCAGCTGCGTTGCTCGCTCCTCTACAACCAGGCATGCTTGCGGTTGTTGATGTCTGTCATCATGCGCTGTGCACACGTGTGGGTGCGCATGGCCTGCACGATTCTACTACATGCCTCTTGCCAAATGCTCTGTCAACGCTGCCTCAAAGGAAAGCCGACCTGACGACGCACGCTGGACACGCTGGACATCCCATCCGGCAGCCATGGTAGCTACAATCACCACACAGCGCCTGGGAACTCTTGCATTGCCCACCTGACCGTCAAGTGGGTGTTGGGCAATGGGGTGCCAGTGGCGCATCAACCATCAACGCTGGAATTCATGTGCCCATCTGCGCCATACCATGCATACCCAACTGTTCCTTTCAGTTCCTTGCAGTTCCCTTTGCGCAGTCAGTCGCGGCCTCTCCAAAAGCTGCATTTAATGGAGCAGGCCGTTGCATCGACCCGAACAAAGCTTGCCGACAAATTGACCCATCAACTGGCAACTCGTAGGCCAATCGGCGGCCGGGGTGACGATATTCTTCGCAGAGGGCTCGGAAAAGATGGTAACTCCTCCCACCCGTCTCAAATAGCAGCGCCCTGTCGCCTGGCACCTGCTACCAACATTTTTGGGGAAGGCGGGCAACCATTTATGACACCAAGCAGGGCATCGTGGCCTGCACCGCTTGGTTGCATGTGAGGTTGGAGTGTCTTAGGCCCTCACACAAGTGTCCTGCGACCCGCACCCAGTCGTTCCCAGCTCAAAAGCATGACTAATCTCCGCGTAAACCGATCCTGCGTTCTGCTGTCGGTCACAATCTGCCCAACGGTGCCCCGCGGCCCTGCCATGGTGATCACATAGTACTGCACCCACAGCAGGTTGTGTAGGTAGGAACCTTTGCAGCGGGGTCACCGTGCGGTGAGTGCAGGCCGTGCCGTGGGCAACGGCTGCTCCCAAAACGCGTCCGCGCGAAAGGCCACCGCAGGTTCCAAGTTCCACGCGGGCGTTGCGCCATCTCTCAAGAAAGCAAGGCCGCCACCAAGCAACGCTGAAAATCCGTCTGCTGCAAACAAAGCTGCTGCACCCGTTGCCCACACGTGGGAGTCCCTTGGCGTAAGGGTGAGAGGTTTGTTGTTCGCGGGGATCCCATCGGGACGCGTCTTGCTGTTCCGAAGCGGGTGTCGCCGGCGTGATCTTATCCAACGAGGATCGTTTCAAACAGATGCCCCTGTGCAGGGGATCCCGTTTGCCACGCAAGGGTCTGCTGGCCGCATCTGCAGCAGCATGATATGTTTACCGCCATCCCTTGACCAGCGCGAGGACTGGGTCAGTTGCGGGAGCCTCGGGGTAGCGACTCCATGGCTAGTGGCTGAAACCGTCAGCCTGATCTTGGGGATATTTTGAGAGCCAGTTGCACAGAGTACGAAGAGCGTTTGCCTACAGAGGCAAGGCCATTCACCTCAAGAGCTACGACCATGTTGTGCATCGTCGTTGGGTTTCTGTGCATTGCCATGCGCCAAGCCCATGGGCTGTCTCTGCTCTTTGCGTGCCCTTCTAAAGAAAGGTACCAGTTGGATTGCACTCAAGCACGTGTTGTGACATATTTTCAAGTTCTGTTTGCGGTGGCGATGTCAGGTAAGGCTGGCAGGCAGTGCTGTCCATGGCCAGGAATGGAAGCGAGAGTTGGAAAAAGAAAAAGGCGAATGGAGAATGTTCCCAAAGGTATGGCATGGAAGGATGTTTTGTTGCCATTGGCATGGAACACACATTTCATTTAAATGGCCACATTGTCAGTTCACCGATTGTGTGACTGTGAAGTACCAGTTTCTGGTGCACGGTGGACATACAGCTTGTTGTCACTCCTGCGCACAGGACATTGAACAGCACAGCTGCAAATTCATCACAACATCCTGTGGGCCACACAGTGTGAATTTGTGGAACAGTGCAGTGCCATGTGCAGTGCTATGTAGCTCTATAGCTGAGGATATAGGTGCAAGCTGTGTTTGAATCATGCAGAGGCAGCAGCGTTTTGTCGATTGATGCCTCTCACTGACAAAAGAGGTTGATGAGATGAGAAATGGTACAATCGATGATAAGAGATGCAGGTAGCATTGGGTCATTGTCACCGTCACCCTTGAAGGGTGGCGTTGTCTAATGGGCATTTGGTTTACGATTGGCTGTGCATGCATTTTTTACCCAGGATGCTGCATGCAGCTTCACGTACAATCAGGATATGATGGAGATTCTCAAGGAGGTGCTGGATATACTTCTTTCTGAAGTTTCAGACACTTTTGGCAGACAACACGATGCCATAGCAACAGTGGAGAGGCTGCTGGCTGCCCATTCACAGCCCTTCGATGTCAAGAATTTCTACTCACGACGCCAAGTTCGGGAGGAAATCAGTGCTCTTATGATGGGATCACCACATTTGTTCAGAGCACTGTACCTGCAGTGGTTTTGCCTAAATGGTGATGAACCTCTGTATGCTGTTATTCAGCACACTTTTACAAGTGTGGCCACTGGTGCTGACAGCAACTTGCTTCCTGAACAATATGCTCCCATCGTACAGCGCCTTGAAACTGAAATGCAGTCTTGGAGAATCATTGACGACGATGAGGTGGTGCTGGGTGATTGCATACACAGTGATTCTTTTGATATGGTGTACAATGCGCAGTGGGACGATGAAGTGGTGGCAGTTAAGTCAAGGTCATGGTGGGTTGACAAGGGGCACTCCCTGGCATGTTTCACAAGGGAGGCAGCTGTTCATGCCTCCTTGACACATCCTAATGTTGTGCAGCTGTACGGCATTACCCCTACTTGCAAGCTGGTCACGGAACTGCCCGATGGCAATCTGCGGCAAATGTGCCAAGGCAAAACCCTGGAATGGCGAGTCAAGCGGTCTCTCCTCCAGCAGGCCTCAGCAGGATTGATGTATCTGCACACTGCAGAGGAGCCTGTTGTGCATGGCTCAGTCAGCAGTCTGAACATTGTTACCTTTGGCACTGACCCTGACAGCTGCATTGTCAAGCTGGCAGACTTTGGGGGTTCTGCATCTGGTGAATATGCCAAAAAGCGCTTTGGGCGAATTGCAGTCACCAACAGCGAGTGGGAGTGCCCCGAGAACCTGGTCACAATGAAGTCAGACGTTTTCAGTTCTGGGGTTGTGGCATATGAGGTCGTATCTGGGAAGTTGCCATATGCTCGCAGTGGTTTCCAGCCTGACCCTGATCTCCACAGCCTGAAGACATGTCACTGGGAAGAGCCCTGCCCAGTCCGGCCCATCGACTGCCCCACAGAAATGCACCAACTCATGAAGCGCTGTTGCAGCATCGATCCCGCTGAGCGGCCAACGATGGAGGAGGTTAACCAATGCCTCATGGAGCTGCCCAAGGAATGGAGCCGGGAGGTATGGTTTTGGAAAACAATGGCATGGGGCATATTGCTGATTGAGAGTTAAGCACGAGAAATTCTGGTATGGCTGGATATCAGGCCTCCTGTTGGGTGGGAACTGCTGGTTATGCTAATGTGTTATTTTGCATAATCTGTCAGGTGAACACTAAGGATGTTGCAAGAGGAGTTTTTGTACTGTTGTGTGGGAAATGCTGCCGGTGCTCATCCCTGATTTTGCATGTGCTGTCAGGTGAACACCAAGGCTGTTGCTAGACGAGTCTGTAATAGCCTGAGACAGTCACGTGCACATGCGATGCGCCTGCGGTACAATCGCAATTTGATGCAGTTCTGGCGCAACAAATGGGAAAAGCGAAAGCCATTATGCGCCGCATGCCAGGGAAGCCAGCAGCTGCACGTGGAGCCCAGGAATGGAGAGTGTCTTGGTTTGAGTTGGATGATGCTGTGCGAATGGGGTGCACCTTGCTTCGACGACATTCAAAGGATTTCGACTTGCACAAGTTCTACACAGTAGAGCAAGCCCAGGAAGGCACGACTAGGGTGTGTGAAAAGCTGAGAGACATTGTGGTCAGGTGGAACCTGGGTGTACAAATTGACACCACTGTGCCAATTGCTGCCTTGGCAGAGGATGCAAGACTATTGCACTCCTTTTTAGCTTTCCTCTTTGAAGAGGGCACTGGCAGCGAGTTGCCTGCAAAGGCGATTGTGAGCGATTGGTTGCGTGCCAAAAAGCACGTGGCCACACGAATATCAAGACTGAAGATCGTGAGCGACGATGACATTGACATGGGGCAACCCGTTGAGAGCGGCCGATCTGTTGTGTGTCGGGCTCGATGGAAGGGAAGGGATGTGGCAGTGAAGAGGCTCAGGATGCGGGGTGCCCCTCATTTAAACCCTCAAGAATTCGCCAAGTTCTACAATGAGGCTTGCATTCAAGCATCTGTGCCACATCCTTACATTGCCAAATTGCTGGCAGTGAGCAAATCAGGGTTGATGGTGATGGAGCTTGCCTCTTGCAACCTGGAAACGTTGTACAAGGAGGCCCATTTGGACTGGAGGACAAAATACAGGTTTCTGCTGCAGGTTGCGAAGGCTCTGGAATTTATGCACAGTAGGGACCCTCCAGTAGTGCACTGCGACGTGAAGAGCCCCAACATTCTGGTTTTTGGGGACAAGGCTAACTTGGAAAATTGCACTGCAAAGCTATCAGACTTTGGGATATCAGTCCAGGACACTTCGACCGTGTCAGTGACGGTGAGGTGTCCAGGGGGCACGCCTCACTGGATGGCGCCGGAGACGTACGATGAAGTTCACCCCTCTATTGCAGCCGACGTGTTCAGCTTCGGAGTGGTTATGCACGAAGTCGTGTCGCAGATGCCACCATATGGAGGCAGAGGGGCTCCTTGCGCATCCATTCACCGCATGAAATGCGAAGGTCGGGCCCCCTGCAGGCTACCGAACGACTGCCCGCCCATTCTGAGGGAGTTAATGGAGAGGTGCTGTTCAGTCAACCCTTGCAATCGGCCTACCATGCGACAAGTGCAGGAAGTTCTGAACGATATATCTCCCAGTCAAATTCGGCGGTCGTCCCATTGTGGGGGCGATAGAGGAAATTTGAAGCGAGCTAGCGTCACGCGCCGTCCTCATTGGAGATGAGTAGGGTCTGTCTTGTTGCGCCATTTCTCAAGGACCACCCAGCCATGCCAGAAGGACAGACGGTGTGAGCGGTACTTGGGGATATTGTAGTGGGGAGGATTCTGGAGAAGTTCTGCGAGAATGCCTGCAAGAGTTCGCTTTGCAGAATAGTGGATGTGTGGACGTCTGCCTTGGTCTGGAGCTCAGGGCATAGTTCCTTGTGCTTTACCAGAATATGGAACGCAGGTCACTGAGTGGACGGTTAGCCCTTTTGAAGAGTTCAACACATGTATGTCTGTGGCTGAAGCTCACGTCTTCGGACAGCATGACCAAATCGTTATGAAGCAAGAGACAAAAACCCATGAAAGCCAGGACGTGACACTGGCACCAACACAGTTAATACAAAAACCGCACTGGCCGGGAAAAAGAGCCCCTGATTCGGGAGACGCAAACGCTAGACATAGGCGAGCACGAAGCATCGATGGTGAAGAAATAATACATTCCCTCACGATGTCGTGAGGTCGACGAAACGGCCCCAAGACACACTTTCAGAGAATGCACTGCTGTGCAGCTACAGAACAGTTGGTGCAGGGAAAAGCATGCCCACAACGAACCAAGGGGCCGTTCACTGCAAGCAGCTTCACAACCTCCCCCACGGTGGGTCGATAACAACAACGGGGCAAGCAGCATCCCTCATCAGCACTTCGAGGCCAAGGGGCCAGCGATTCACGGGGGTGCGGCACCCCAGCTCTTCACCACCCATTGCGGAAGAGTATTCACACCCTATGGCCACCAGCAACTTAGCGGACTGGATATTGTATTGTTCGGTGTCCCCTTGCCTGGGAAGGGCTGTCCATCCGGGTTGTGGCCTTCCGACCACTCTCACTTTCACGCTCGTCACAAGACGACAGGTGCTGGTGTTAGCGTTCCCAGTACTTTTCTGGTGGTTTCAGGCGCTGGTGTGCGCACACGATGTTGTGCAGGGAACAGCACAGCCATCCTGTGCCGCGTGTCGTACCTATGGCCAGGCCCTCCTTTGAAACCCTGACAATGGCAATCCCGGCGCTACGACATGCACGGCTTGGTTCAGCAATTCACAACGGCCGAGCGGTGCGCAAGGCCACGATGCCGCCCCACGCCGCCGCCACCGCTCCGTAACGGTCACCGCAGTAACGGCCAACGGCAATCCGCGCAGCGGCTTGCGGGCATCTCTCCAGCCGAGCGCAATGCATCTCCCGACCGATGGCGTCGATCGGGCCCAAAGAAGCGTCGACCGTACGCATACATATTGTGAGGTGCGGGGGTCCTCGCGGTGAGGGGCAGTTCGTGCCCCGAGGGGACTGCCCAGCGCTCGAGCCAGAAGTGGCCAAAGTGGGCGACGGCTGGGGCACAAGAGGAGCACATGAACTTGGGCCGCAAACTACTGGAGCCATAAAGTACAGCGCCAAAGTTGACGGGGCGCTTTTGGCAAGGCAGTGGGCACTTTTCTTTCACGGGCCTGTGTGGACCCCTGGCGGCCCATCCCTAATCCTAGCATCCCGCCCGTCTGGCCATCCGGTAGGAGTATTTGCGTTTTGGAGTGACCCGCCAAAAGTCCAATCACCCTAAACAGGGCGGATGGCCCAGTCCCAAAAGCAAGTCCGCACAAGAATTGCGCCACTTGGGGCCCCGATATCCTCGAGTAGGGCTGCCTTGAGGTCCAACCCCGCCATGGGCCCCACGTGGCCTCCCTCGCCCAGCGGAGCACAGCCTCTCGGGAAGGCAAGGCAGTCGCCGACCTCGGCCTGAATGCCCCCCGACACCAAAAGCGAGTGGGCCTTCCTTTTCGCAGAAGTAGCTCGCTTTGCCAGTGTGCCCTCTGCCCCTCCTTGGGCTCCAGGGTGTGCCCCCTTGCGGGCTGTTCCACGATGTGCGCGTCTGTCTCGCCAGGCCTCATGCATGTCTGGCTTCTGATTGGCTTGGCTCCCGGCCGCCTGATGTCTCTTCTCCTGCCCTCAAGTCGCGACGGGTATGTGACGTTTCGTTGCGCCGCCATGTGCGCACGCAAGCGGCATCAACGCCGTTTCCCACGCGTCGATGTGTTACCGTTTCGCAGATGGCTATTCCCAAGTGTGGCGCAGGGAATTGAGTAGTATTGAAATCTTCTTTGATTTCTGGCCGGCCTGTCACCTGACGGCCTGATTGCGCTCCCGTTTCTCTCCAGGAGCGACAGGCAGGGTCCATTTTGGTGACTGCAAACTGAAAAGTGGCTGCTTTTGCATTTCCAGCAAGTGCCCCAGGGAATATAGCAGAACAGTTTGTAAAGTGTTTTCGTGGCGATGCCTTCACTCCCTGCATTACCTTTAGGATAAAGTTGGCATCAAATTGTGTTTCACTCACATCTGGTCAGCCTCTCATTCAGAAGTCAGCACACTGGAAGCCAACCGTCAAGTGAGAGGCAATTTCCCTTTTGCAAGGAACAGGAAATGGTGAGCAGTGGTGGATCGCAGCCATCCTCTCTACCGTCCTGTTGTGGTGACCCTTGGCCTATTGTGGAGACTTGAATTGCTGTCATCATTGTGACTACCATTAGCAGTGATAAGCTGAGCACTTGTCCGATGTTTGGCCGAAATGCAATGCGCAGCAGTGCTGAATGTGGTCACACATTCAGGATGATGGCCCCCATCGCACGGAGTTGTGATGGTCACCTGTTGTTGGCAGCCATCTGTGCTGATTTGGGGGACACACCAAGTGAAAACATGTCAGTGAGGACTTGGCTGCTGTCTTCATTGTATGTGCATTTCCATATGCATTCCACCAGATCTCTGCAGGAAGACACAATGACCCATGTATGGACTTTCCTGAAAGCACTGTGCCTGTTTGGACCACAACTTGCGGAGTGGAACAGGGGGATCACTTGTAAAAAAGGCAGATATAAGAAGTGTGGTAGGGGACTGGACTTGTATTTTGGCTGTCAGAATGATAGTGAATGTGTGGTGGACAAAATGTGTGGAACACTGGTGCTGATTGTTGTAAAATTGGATAGGGGCAGTATAAAACAGAGATGGTAATGTGAGAATGAAGGTGATATGTATCAGCACGGGTAACTCAAGACACAACATCACAGGCAAAGTCTGGACGATAGTCCATGTAGGTCCTTTGGTGACATTTCTGGTAAACTCTAACGGTTGCCTATTCTCACAGCATCACTTGGCTGTCAGAATGATAGTGAATGTGTGGTGGACAAAATGTGTGGAACACTGGTGCTGATTGTTGTAAAATTGGATAGGGGCAGTATAAAACAGAGATGGTAATGTGAGAATGAAGGTGATATGTATCAGCACGGGTAACTCAAGACACAACATCACAGGCAAAGTCTGGACGATAGTCCATGTAGGTCCTTTGGTGACATTTCTGGTAAACTCTAACGGTTGCCTATTCTCACAGCGTCACTTGTCTATCACAAAGGCGCCTTGTTCTGAGGTGGTGAAGTGTTAACAAAGACTACCACAAGAAACGAGCTGGAGGAGACAATGGACCGAACAATGCAAAAGGCTTTTGAACTGGTGTGAGCGCATGCTGCCACGAGTCTTAGCACTCCAAGCTGCCAGTGGGGGGTCTGAGCTTCTGCCAGACGCTGTCCGAGCGATTACTAATGAAACGTCATTATCTGGTCCTACTTTTGACAAACACCTTGTAGTTGGCGAGCTCTTCGGCAGCAATTTTGGTTCCCTTGTGTCCTCTGCTCTTGAATGCGAGCCACATCACTGAGGATGGGATCTCTGCCTATACAGATTTTAGGCAGTACCTTTCAGTTGATTCTATTGCCAATGCTGCCAACTGGTGTCCTCGCTTTTAGCAACGCTGATCGCCTTCCCACGTACGGTTTGTGACCTGGTCCATGGTCTATGTGTCACCCTGTAGGTCGCCTTGCGCCATTATATATACACTAACCCATTCAGTTGAGTTGCAGCATCGCCAACGGTGAATTTGACTTCTGATATGTTCAGTTCACACCCTGATAATTCTGTTCCATTTTCTTCGTTGCCAATGCATTGATTTTTCGCACATTTGCTTAAGGTACCCACGCTGGCACAAATTCTGCTGTTGTTTCATTCATATGCGCTGGAGTCAGCGTCTGGGACTCTGTAGCCTGTGACGTCATCACGCGTGAGATACCACGGTGCAGTTTGCAATCGTGCCAGACAGAAAGACGCCATGTCCTTCCAGGTGTGTGCAATCCCTCAGGAATTGGAACAACACGCAAATTTATACGCTGCCGCCCTGGCAGCGCGTTTATTACAACAAAGGGACCCATTGTCCAGGTGCCACACTGGACGACCTCGAAGCACCGCTTCACAACATCTCTTCCAGCACTTCACCTTCGCCAGGTCATTGATTTTGCGCTCGGATGACAAGCACAACGCACAAAACCCTGCGCACCCTTGCGGACGAAGGCGGAAGGCTACTGTGAGAATACCTGCTCAACGGTGTTCCAGCCATATCTGCTTCCATACTCACATTGCACGTCGTCCATCCGACTTGCCAAGAGCGATGCCAGCCACAATGGACACTACCATGATGGATGCCGCTGGTAAGACCGGCATGCTGACTCTTTGCATCTGCTCAGCCATCTTGCAATGTCCTTCCCGTAGAGCGTCAATGTGAAGATCGCCTGGAGTCTGACAGGTCCCACTTCTGGACACTTCCCAGTGATCAATTCCCACAAATGCGCATTGCAGACCTCATCCCTGGTGCCGCTGTCGGACAGCGCCACTGAGGGTACTCGTTCACCCTAGTTCCTCAGGCCATTCAAGACATTTACCACATCTTCCATCGATGGTCTGCTTGAAGGGTCCTCAGAACGGCATTGCCGCATCAGCGACCGTAGATTCTCTGGGCAGTTTCGGGGAATAGAGCAAGGGGATTTTCCCCTTGACTTCATCTTCCATATATGGACCTCCGTCGATCCATTGTGATAAGGAAGAGACCCGGCCAGTACCTCATTGATGACAAGCCCGAAGCTAAAAACGTCGCTTGCAGCGCTATGGGCTTTCCCGTCATCAATCTCCGGGGCCAGGTACCTGGTTGTCCCCGGCTGTGGTCTACATGTGGTCTTCATCCAACTCTCCCGTTGTTTCGTGGCTATGCCGAAATCGGACAGTTGAACTGAAAGCTGCCCATCACCAACATTTTTAAACACAAGAAAATTGCGAGGCTTGATGTCACAGTGAACCAAGCTTTTGTCGTGCACTTGACGGAGTCCTAGTGCCGCTTGATACAGCATAGCAATCTTCGAATGACAAATACCAGCTTGCTCTTCCTTGTACCACCATTCTAAATCGCCATCGGCCAAGGGCATGACTAGAGTTCCATACTTGGTGATTGCCAAGATCTTGGCAACGTGTGGGTGTTGAATACGAGCCTGCAAAATCACTTCTGAATAAAACTGCGCCAAGTTTTCCATGGACACATCTTTGTTGTCTTTTTCCTTTCTTTTCTTTACCGCAACAGGCTGCCCTCTGAAAACACCTTCCCACACAGTATTCTTATGGGTGTCTCCCAATTGTGTCCCGGCGAACAAAATCTCGTCATCTGCCACTACTAAACCGTGGATTGCATCACCAATTGTCTCTTTCAGGCTTCTCCACTCTCCCACATGCTCGGCAAGAGGCAAAGATGACTCGCCGATAGAAGAACCATCAACAGCGACATCAAGCAAGTATGCTAAGTGCAAATCCAAAAACTGCCTGTCTTCAGATAAAATGTCCGCGGGTATTGTAGTGACAACAGTAGGAGCCTCAAGCCCACACGCAAGCATGTGGTCATGAAGATTGTAGCACAGGCGTTCCATTATTTCTTTCACTTCCTCCACCAGGTATAGACTTGTGAAAGCTTGGAGATCCATACTGCTAGAAAGTTTGGAAACCAGTCTGTCGCACTTCTGCAAAATTCTCCAGAGCTCTGCCTCATGTAGAACTTTGGGATACTGAATTTTTCTAATCTGATCCTTCAAGAACTGTGCCATTGATCTGCAATACCTGGCCCGGGGCACCAAATCCAATATCTTGTAGATCGTGGCATGCACAGATGGCTCCTGCTCAACACAAAACTGACAACCCTCAGCATGACTTTTTCCGTTTCAGGACATAGCACACAATCTTCGGAACTAAGGTTCAGTCCATCGCCTTGCCATCGCCACTATTGGCAAGACTTGGCAATGGGACCAGGCATGTAGAAGGCAACGTATTCATTTAGAATACCCGGATACATGGGAGCCAACTCCGTGGCCTGTCGACCGGCGATGGCACCAGGATATTGTCAAAACATGCTATCTACATATTGGTGGCAAATGCGCTGCAGACACCGCAGGGAAACAGCAAGAAGTGTAATTTCAATTTGAGCAGATTCATAACCACAGGTATCGATTCTTTAATAAAACTACCGAGGATGGCCGCGCGCTCCAGGCGACAATCGACACATTCGTCTCACACAGAATCCACAAAACTTCTGCATCAACATCCCACAATATCTTAAAGATAAGCACACATGTGCAGTGGCTCAAAGTTTAGTATTTCGTTGCAGCAGTGCTGCATAAAAATTTGAAATGTGGACCCCATGGAGAGCCCTGGTACGGACACATACAGATCTATGTGTCACCACCGAATCGTGGTGGCAAAGTTACCAGTGGTTGCAAAAGGAGCAATACCGTATTCGGCCTCAAAACTGCGTCAAAATGGCAAGCACTACTGCATCGCGGTCAACTTTCATCCTATGCTGCGCTGTATCTCTTTCCGCTCCTGATTATCTAGTGGATGGGAATGCAAAAACATGTCGCAGGGCAGCGCGGGAGACGAGGCGTTTGCGGGCGAAGTCGACATTCACTGTCGCTAGGTGTTGGCCAGATCAGGTCAACCGCCTTTCCTGCATGGGCCTTCGTTTAGCCATGTCCACGATCTCCATAAACATTTGCTCTTTTTGCGACCCGATTCGATCTAACGGTAAGGTTGCCCCTCCAAGCCCATTCCTCGAGACCGTCGTTACATGGAGATCGCCGCAAGCGACCTCCTGTGCACACGCTGGTGTCTTCGAGGCCGCCAGTTGGACATTGCCAAACACGGGAGGCTGCCGCAACTAACATACTTCCTTACAAAATTAAGTAAGAAACAAAACTGCATTTGACGACAGAACGCCTAATCGAGCTGCTGCGGCTTGCATTCTGCCTGAACCGTGCGCGTGAGGGGATGGTGGTCCTGACAATTCATGGTGGTCCATTTCGTGTTGAGGGATGGTGGTCCTGACAATGCATATTGGGCACCTCCAAGAGGAGGTATCAACCCAATGGGATGGTGGTCCATTTCGTGTTGAGGGGATGGTGGTCCTGACAATGCATATTGGGCACCTCCAAGGGGAGGTATCAAGCAGCCCTTCCAACAGCGGAATGCGCCAACTACCATGGGCACCGCTGCGTTGTGTTGAGCGAGAACAGAATGCATCCCTATGTATCCTGTCGTTAAAAACTGCCTCTTTTCGTGTTACCCTGTAATAAAAGGAGGTGAGATGGGCGCTTTCAAGGTCTCATTTGGTCGTTGATCCAAGGTTTCATTCGATAACAATGGGTATTTCATTGTTTTCCCTGAAATGGGCGACGTAGTCGGCTTACTCGCGAAAGCGCTAGGCCTTGTGCTGTGTGCAACGCCACTGCGCCAACCGCTGAACTGATAATAAGGAAGCAACAAAAGATTCCAATCACATGAGAAAGGCAAACGGTCCAGTGTGAGTCGCAATGAATGGACAGGTGTCTTGGCTTACCATATTAAAATCTCTTCTATCTCCAAAGTGCTGCAGTCCCTGCCTTTTCGCAGCTGTACAGAAAAGCGGGCAGAGCGAGCGCACTTGGCGCAAGAATGAGGCACCATGCGCCCGATACCTATTTCGTCGAAAATAGTCTGTCGCACTGCGCTGTTGCTTCTTCTGCATGGAAAGAAGGCGCACAATATGTTAAGCAGAATTTCACGTGCAAGGAATTGCGAAGCTAAAATTTGTGTGATGTAAGGGCAGGAATTGACCAAAAAAGGGTAATTTAGAGCTTGCATTCCCTGTGGATGCCCTCGGATGGTCAGTTTCGGCCTTGCGCATGGGAAATATCACTGGGAATTCATTTCGCTTCCCACTTGCAAGTGAGCAGCCCAAAACATTGTTCATCCTGTTGACAAGTCCAGGCCTAGTGCGCGCATTTTTGCGCATATGTATGTTTATATATTTGCACGTGTCTAAATGCAAATGCAAGCCAGCCGATCATATAAAATAGCACATATACCCACTTCTACGATAAGTCAAAGCGATTGTGCACCACATTGGCAATGCTATAGGAAGCGACTTGCACCTGCATGGCATGGCGAGTTAAGGCAGAGGGCAAGCAACCCGGTTGACCAATGCAGGCGCTAGCCATGCACATTCAGCGCATTTGCTCGTGCAGAAATCGAGTAGCTGCAGAACGCGCTTAAACACGCGGTTCACAAAACACACGTGCAACCGGTTGATGACAAGTGTAGGTAGGCCCAATTGTGCCAACAGGGGCAATCCCACGCCCGCTGATGGAGTGTGTTTAATGACGGCGCCAACCAGGGAGTTTCCTGTGAGCCTGTGTCGGCCAATCCAAACCTGTACGAGTCTACGGTGAAATGGTAGATGCGTCTGTACATGCGAGTCTCAATGTGTATGTTGCAGCTATCCTTTGGACAGAGGGGGAAATGGGCACACAATTCGTAGCCGCTAACGGGATCCAGGTGTCGAGCGTCGCGTCTTTTGAGCTGCGACAAACAGCAATTTCCTTCTGAATGTGGATCCCTTTGCCCGTGCGGAAAGGAATTGCTAGAGTCAGTACGAGAAGACTATCGCACGGGAGCTACCGCTGGACACTTTGAAGTCCCTGGCATTGTTGATTACACTTCTGGCAACACCGAGGGGCTGGACGCAAACCAGGGTCTACGCCTCATCACAGGAGCGGTGCATAGTACCGATACTACGAATATCGGTACTATGCAAGGGGCACTATATATGGTACTAATATGATACTAATATTGTACTAATATATGGTACGGATATGGTACTAATATCGGCACTATTGCAAGGCAAAGCGTTCTGTCGCCAGCTCTCAACAGACAGAGCTACGCACCTGATGGGCTGGACTTGGCACCCGACAGACAGGGACACTAGCCTGCCGTGGCGGATTGCATACGCCCCTCAGAGTTGAGTAATTGCTTCCACTAGAAGACAAAACATTCATATCCTGCTCGTCTTGTGATGCATAAACCGAACGTGCTCGCTCGGACGTCTCAGAGCTAGTTGTGGACGTTGAACACTCGTCTTCTTCATCCCTTATTTCCTCATTTTTGTCCATTGCCACCAGGCGCGATTCAATCCCTGCATGTTATGCACCAGAAAGCAGGCTTAGCTATTTATTGCCACTGTAAAGGATTCATGCCTGTGGTCCGATGCGATGTGCATTGCGTGCGAAAACTTATTTAAGGGTTGGATGGTCCAACAACAGCGTTGTTGCTTGGCTGTGAACAGCTGAATTCAACGGAAAGTAGAGGAAAACATTGTAAGATGCAGCACGTTCCATTTCCTGACAACAATTTTTATTCCCAGGTCACGTTTCAAAGCCACGTTGGCTAAATGTTGAACATTCATTCCAGGGCCTGCACAAATCGGGCACCTGGGAGCATCGACTGTCACCAGTAGAAAACAGCCTGTTTGCGATGCCAATTGCGACGCCATTTGACAAAAATTGATGCCATCACAGGCACTTTTGTGCCATCGCAATCACTGTGACGGCATCATTTTGTGTCAAAATAACATCGCAGTTGGCATCGCAGACATGGTGTTTTCTACCAGTGTGTTCAACGTCAAGCCGTTTACTTTCAGCTCAGAGTTACTGTGAAGAGTATGTATGGAGTCGCTGTCAGCAGTGCCTATCTGACGCAGCCCTCACATAGAATGTAGATGAATCTGATGATACGCAAAAGGACATATCAAAACCGAAAGCGCGCTTGTTTCTTCCCAAAAGAAAACAAGTTATGCAACCTCCAAGTGGAGACCGTGTGTGACATAATGAAATTTGCACCTTGAGTTGCTAGTTTCAGCATTTCGCACGCCTCCGCTTGAGCTCTTCCTGATTTTGTCATCCGCCAGAATATTGTTGTGGATCCGAATCCACAGAAGCATTGCATAGCACGTGTGTCTATTTTCTTCAGCATTGTCGTGGCCCTGTGCAATTTCGGCTTTGCCTCCCTCACAGCCAAAAGTTTATCACATTCTGCTCCCTTGGACTCCTGCATCTTGACCACTGCACCCTGAAACTCCTCAACTCCACGAGCAATCATCTTCTTTCTATTTTGTTTGATGTTCGGATTTTTAGTCGCGTCCAGCACTACACCATCTGCCATATTTAGCAACTCTTTGATTGCATCCAAGGATGTCATGTGACGTTCGTTGGAGGATAAGATCAGCTCATTGATTCCTCCCACGGGAAGTGCCTGCAATGGAAGAGTTCGCAAAATGCGGAATCGGATATTGGAACCCAAAATGCACACCGTGAGGCTGTGAAGCACACCTCACCACTATTTGACAAACGCCATTGATATTTTGATGCTCACCTTGCAGTTATTTGGGAACATTGTTCCAGCCCCGCGCCAAACAGGAATTTAAGTAATGCTCTCATCCGTGTTGCATTTTCAGGTCGCCATGCACGGTCAGGTATCCTCAACGACCAAGCCACACCGATTTCGCAATCGGGACACGTGGTTAGTCACCAGCGCCACCCTCAAACAGCCATTGGTACTGCGCAAAACATGGGGGGAGCGCAACGCCCGTTTCTCCACAGGCAGGCGCAGACACGGATTGAGCTCTACGGGCCGCGGACATCGCAATGACGGAGGAGACGCAAAGGCGTTGCACGCCTGGGTAGGCGCCGTCTCTGGCGCACACACCTGAGTCCCCGTTTCCTTGACAGACGCCGAGCCTCGAGAGAGCTCCCGCTGCAGAACAACAGGCACAGCGACCGCGTCAGTCAAAACCGCGTCAAAGACATTCCCTTCGCCGTAGAGCGCCTCGACGCGCAGTGCCCCACCGGCTGGCGGGTAAAAATTTGCTTGGTGCGGCGACAGCGCCGCAATCAGTCTGGAAGTTCCCACGTCTGCACAACCACATACGATGTGACGTCCCAACAGTTCGGGCAGAATGCAGTTGGAGACGGAGACGTTAGCCACATCCAGCGATCACACTCGCCAGAGCCAATCGACCGCAGTGGCCAGTGCAGTCAGGTAGCAAAACTCAGGTGTTGCACGCCGGCGTGGCTCCCCAGCACAACGGACCAGCGGGCGGCAGAGCCGCCGAACTGCACATCGCCAAGCGGCCCCGCCTGGGGCAAGCCCCCGGGGCTGAGGCAATCAAGGCCTGCGCGACTGTCAATGCGGATTTCCGTCCAGCTCCGAAATAACCCGCGGCGCCCCGTGCGTGCCCGCGACGGGCGCTTACGCGCACCTCGTGGCCGCCTCCTGGTATGGCCTGATTTGCGCTGGACATCGGCGGACGCGAGAATCGCATCTGATTCTCAGCTCCACGTTCTTTTCCGGCGCGCTCGGGGACAGCGACAGGCGGGGCTCTTCTACCTGGCTCGGCAACGGGGAGGCAATAGCCTTACCTCTCTGGAACGAGGCAATAAGAGCGGTGTGTTGCGTCCCGGTCAGGGGCGCCCCTCTGGCGGGGGGGTCCCTTGCAATTCAGCCGGCATTCGTGTCGCAACCGGTCACTCATTGGGAAGGAGCTCCCGCAGTTAGACGCCGAGGGTTCCGGACTGGCTGGGCCTCAGTACTGCGGGCACCGGGGGTGATGACAAGCCATGTATTGTGCGCTTTCACGATAGCGAGAGGCTGAGAACGGCCAACGCGAGTCCATTGGGTAGCGACCCGCCGGATGCCCATGAATGCGCCTGGCGCAGGACGCCGGGATCACTTTTCGGCACCGGCGTGAGAACTTTTGCGCTGCCAGGTACGGCCGCTGGCCGGGGATGTGTTGTGCCGATGATCGTCATTAATCATTGCAATTCCTCCCGTTATTAGGTGCGTTGTGTTGCTATTTTGGACGAAAAACATAGGTCCACGATCCAGGCGGCCGAAGCTCCTGTATTTCACGAACACTGTAGTTCTTGAACTCAATGGGCTCTTCAGTGTTGTGGCCAGAGAACCGTCCACCACAGCCAGTCCCCATCGTCTCCCATGGCTGCCGATTTCCGCGACATGTCGTGGCAAGTTTTGGCGTGCCATGGCGACTTTCGATCGACTATTCAGGCAGCTTCCCTCCTTGACGCCCAGGTGCGCCCACACAGCGACACCTACACCACATTCTCTTGCACTTTACCGCCTATTGCGTTTTGTTTTTTGGTGTTGCAGAAAAATTGGACCTTCAGGCTTCACACCATTCTTGCCTTGCCACTGCAAGGCGGACATTGGAATTGCACATCGCACTGCGCAGCACGGAGCAGAACAGGTATTGTTCACCAGGCTCAAGTTGCACACCATCAGCACATTCGCCGTGTAGGTGTTATGCATTACCAACCCGAAGATTGGCAGTCCGGTCAAGCATGTGCATCGTAGCAGGGTCGCTCATTTGTTGTTACAGCTGTTCGTTCACCTTGCGTAGCTGCATTTGGAACTCATTGGGCGCTCATCCAACACACTCGAGTGCGTTGCACCAGCAAGCTTACCAGTGCCACGGTAACCACGGTGCGATGGCGAATCAACACCCATCTGTCACAAACACAATTGTGCTCACTTTGCATGTACCGGTGGCTTAGCATGCTTTTGTGGGATTCACTGCACTTAACAACAACAAAAGCACATTGGATCGGCACCACACATTGTACTGAATACCTGGCCAACATGTCACGTGCATTTTGCTGTGGAAAACTCCCAGGGTGGGCGATGTCAGAGCGAATGTGCAACTGGTGTAACCGGCAACTGGTATTATCAAGCCACTGGGAATAAAGCTCCAGGTAAACTACTGGGCATATGTGGCACTGTTCGTGCTGTTTAAGCTCTGGGCAAGGAATTGGCAGCACATTTGCCTGAAAAAGGGCTACTGGCAGTTTTGAAAAGCCAATTGAGCCGCTGTGTTTGCAAAATGGTGTAAAAATGTTATGATGTACATTAATACATGTACTGAATGGTTAGACGAAGCACAAAAGAAAAGAGATTACCACCCCTCTACTCGTGACCATTCTGTATTGTGCATTCTGCTCCAGGTTTTCCAGGCAAATGCCCAATGCAGAGCATGATCCGGTTTGGAGCACTTCAGGTTGGAAAGAATCATCTGCTGCAAAATTCCATGAACTGAAGAAGTTAAATATAATGGAAGACAGACACGCCTGTGTCACCCACATTTAAAAGGCAGGTGACACTTGAAGTCCTCACGTCATTGGCTTGTTGTAGACCAACAGACTGCCGGCTCTCTTAATCAGTACCATGCACATCCTCAACCCCAATCGTTGTGGATTCATTCGATTGACATGCAACACTATATGCTGTATGCATCTGGACAACATGTTCAGTATCAGTGCACATACAGTACACCATTTTGTGCTTCAGGGAGGACGTCCCTGCCTGAAATCTTTGAGTGAACACGTCATGACCCAGCACTGCCCTGGCATACTTGCAGTACATTGTTTATCCTGGATGAGTTTGCCCAGATGCACTGCAAGATGGGGAAGGTCTCCTGCTGACAGGAACCACAGCCACCACTGATTTTGACTGAAACGTGGATGCCGGTGTTAGAGTGGTAGAAAGCATGGTTCATTCTAGTGGATGACATGCTGGGGTCCTTGAGGAGTGTGCCCAACGCAACCATACTGTGCATGCTCACCTTTGTGCTGCCTTGCCGAAGAAGCTATCCCATTGCGTGCCGGCGATTGAGCCTGCCTGACTTCCATGTAATTTCCAACAAGATGCTCAGGTGCTGGTGTGTTTTCAACAGCACAGTGTTCCATGACTCAGCGCAATGCCCATATCCGGATCCTCTGTTAAGGCTCCTCACCACCTGTCAAGACTTCCTGCCTGTAAGCGTGATGCCATGAACAACCTGAATGCCTTGCCTGCAGTGGTGATGGGCCCACAGTGGTCATGGCACTTGCCTGGGGACTCTTGAACCACTCAACTCGCTGCTGGGGGCCTGAAGGGCTGGAAAGCGAGCGTAACCACCCCACCAAACCCACCATTGGATTCGGCTCAATCCATGTGCAGCCACCCAGCATACCCGGGGTTGTTCATCTTCTTGCAATCGGCCTCTAAGCCCCCTCCAGCGTGCAGGTTGCCACGTGATACGCGCCAGTCACGCTGCCCCACACGTAAATTTACACACGATTGACCCCAGGGCCAAACGGCGGCAGGACGCAATCGGCCAAGCCGTGCCAAACGGCCCGCACCGGCCACCAACTCCACAGAGGAAGTGGCTCATCTCAAGGTCGTGAAAAGATGGCCGTGGATCCAATTCAGCGGGCGGGACTGACGGCGAGCTCAACGGGTGTCAAGGGCGCGTGGGCTTGACACCGCGATGCCCTGCCGCGCCCCCATCTCTCTCCGTGACGGCCGCGCACGCAGCGGTGACGGCAACCCGGGCAGCGGCTCCACGGGAGGGGCGGGGACGGCCATCCCCCCTCCTCGACAGCGTCTCTCCCAAAATGGGGCAGTGGCCGGTTTAAAAAAGGGTTTAAAATAAAAAACGACAAGAAAAGGAAAAAAACACGCTCGTCGCCAGGAGGTGGGGGCTGCTCGTGGAATGGTCCCCAAGGTCCAGTGCCCACAACAGCGCGCAGCGCCCCGAGGGGAAATGCACTTTTCACGCTCCAACCGGAACGCTGCAGGTCTCATTGTTCCTCACGAGTTTAGGACCGGCTTGGCAACGAATCCAGTCCGTTGATACAAAGTGAGATCGCTCCATACCGCCAGCCACACAGTTCGGCAACGTCCTTCTCTCCTCCTGTGCACCGCGCGCGTTCCGCTTCTGTTCGGCTCCCGCCTACCCGCCCCGCCACGGTCTACGGGTCTCTCGGCTCGCGGCTTGAGTCGAGACCTTTCGCCGGCCACACAAGAGGCCATCCCGGTGCCCATTCTGCGTGTGACGACCTCCGCAAGGCCGCGCGGCGCTCCGAGCAGTTGCTGGAAGCACATCCAAGGGTGCCGGGATCGGCAGCCCCGCAGTGGCGCCGTCGAATTCGCGCCTTCTGTGAATGAGCCTGCCGGCGCTGCGAGAGGTGAGATTCGACTCTTTCTCTGCGGCGTCCTGGCATTTGCGTGGATCGCGTTCTGCAGCGTGTCGGTGTCCGTGGGCGGCGTCGTCCGGAAGGAGGTCCCGGCCTCCCATTGGCCGGAAGGCGCGGATGGCAGCATTTAGAGACGCCAGTTCTATCGCTGAGTTGCGCCGGGATTGGTCCACGTGGTCGGGTGTGAGATGGCGCCCCCCTGGGCGGAATTCGCCCCATTGTCGAATGACGGGTTCGCTCTGGCTGCACCGGAGCTTTGACGCGCCCTTCGGCCGGCGGTAGCAAGATGGCCACCCAGAAACCCTGCTCCCGTTCCGGCAGCGCTTCTTCATGTTTTTGTGTGCGCTCGGAAATTTCCGCCAAGCAAATGGGCCACCGTCCACGGCCGTTTTGCATCAACCACACTATGGGATAGGATCAATGCGCCTCGTTGTCCAAACTCAGGACTTGTGAGCGCGCGATTGGCAAGGAATGCGGCAAGCTGTGCCTTGCGTCGCCAAGAATGGTCTTTGGGGCCCGGAGCGCGATCCATGCGAGCGCCGGCGGCACGGGGCGGGCCTCCCCGCTTGGGGACGTCCTTGACCGGCATCAGCAGAAAACACCAATTTTCTCCTGCCAATTGCGATGCCATTCCGACGAGAAGTGGCGTCAACTAGCGCCAAATTGCATCGCAACTGGCACCGGCAAAACTTTCTGCTAGTGCGCACCGCGCGGCACGGGTACCAACCGCGCACTGGCCCGCCTCCGGGACCGTCCTTGCATCCGCGCCGGCGGCGCGGCGATGGTTCCGAATCGACTCCGAGTCGGGCGCGCAAGCGAGGCAAGCGCTGCCTGCCGGTGCTCGTGGCCAGCCCTTGCACACGGGCCCCCAGGCCTGAGCGACTGTACCGTTGGCTGTGTGGATGACTGATGTGCAGTGGGTGTGAGGCTGGAAAAAGGGGTGGGCGCGTGCGCGCCTGCGGGCCTGCTTGTGGGGCTTTGGCGTGCCACTCTGCATTCGCGTGCCTCGATTACATAAGTCTCAAGCGGTCACGTCATGTGTGGCCCGGGGTGCCCTGCCGTACCCCTGCATGAAGCGGTACGGTGAGACTACGGCCTGCCAATATCGTGTCGCGTCCTCTGGCGGTGTGCGAAACCATAACTGCATTGCCGAGCTGACTCAGCATGGCGATGCGCACCATTGGCCACGTCAGCAATCTGACTTCGGCGGCCCGTGTCGACTCCGGCTAAACTACTAGTAGCCCTCCATGGCCAAAGTGCGGGGCCCAGCGCTTGTTTGCGGCCGTCGCACTTGGGCACTGCCCAGTGTGGAAAGCTGCGATAGACACCCTTTGAAAAACAGTTACAGCAGGCCAAGTTGACGTGTTAGATCCGAACGCCCTGGCCCCGATTCGGCAGAGCCAAATCGGCTTTCAGGAGCAACAGTCGGATTCTGCTGTGGAGAGATGAGGCGAGGCAGATCGAAAATCGCAAAAGACAAACAAGGTGTCGCATCCTGACAAAGAAAGAAAAGGATTCGTCAAACTCCATTATTGACATTCTGCGTCAGGAACTGGGGTCTAGATCATGATAAAAGCAAGATGTCGCTGGTACTCCATATCCAATGTCTCTGTGGCTAGGAAACCAAGCGCAGCTGCTGGATCAGCTATCCTGCTTGTTTGTGTTTCAGGTGACAGCCATGCACTTGGCCCCTATTCGGCTGCGATGACGTCCTGCACCCCACCTCTGCCAGGCGCCTATCAGCCATGGCAGAAAATGGCGCCCACGATGGGTGGGCATCGGTGAGTCAACCAGCCACTGTGAGCCAGCCCGTCAGTCAGCACTGCATGCCTGTCTGTGCAAGGGGCTGTCTCATGTGAAATGCAGTACAGTTTACTTAAGAAATGCCGTTATTGACTGGCATCGTGGAAAGGAACGCCCAAAACAAGGTGGTGTACTAACACTGGGTCAAGGGTACTGAGCTAGTTTGCATCTCCTTGAACATGCGATGGGATACTAAGAGCATATTTGTCAGTCGGCGCTATTGAAATGGCGGTGCTATCCAGGAACAGTTCTCCTTGGCTGCTGTGCGAATAGCACCAGGCTGTTGCTCCCGTGGGTGCATCTACAATAGTTGGTGCTATTCCTACGCGGAATAGCATCAGGGCGGTGCTGCATTGTTCTCCGCAAATAGCACCAGGTGCTATTCTGGGGTGCTATTCGAGCCCAGAATAGGACCACTCGGCGCTGAATAGCATCGGCGGTGCTATGGAGGTGCTATTGCTCCCCAACTGTTAAAGGTGGTTTCTTGACGTGCAGTGCTATTTAGACAGCTGAATAGCACCACTGGAACAATAGCACCCACCGAGGGTAAATGCGGTATATCTCTTGATGCATGGAAAATATGTGGGTTGGAGTGCCAAATTGGTATCGATCCCATGGTGCCTGCTGCGGACCACGCAGTCGAGTGCCCCTCAGCTCAGAAAACCCAGATCCTGAGCCAGACCATGCAGCACAACACACAGTTCAAGTAGCAAAATGAACTTCTGAACTAGCTGATGATTGCACAGTGACTGAGTCATGTACAGCTGACAGAGCAGTGTTCCAAAATGCTGGATGCAGTTTCCAGGAATCCAACACTGTGCATGCAAAGGCCAGTGGCAGTGCACAGCGTTGGGGAGATTTTGGTGTTGGTATTGTGAAGCAGGGTGGCAAGGTGACCATTTTCATGGTCGTTACTGTCGTGTTAGACACCAGCTGATGTGCCAAGTTGGGGCTGACCTTCTGTACAGCGATGTTCAAGGGGTGCACTGTCACTGTGGCGTGCCCTGGTGCAGTCACAACATTGTGCTCTGCCATCCAAGGTAGTGTTGTTGGGAGTGGTAGGTGCTTCATCCTGGGATGGCGATCACAGAAGATGACTGCTTGTGATAGCGATCACCTTCAGCACATTGACAGCTATTCCATGTTGCAATACCCTCAGTGCAAAGAGTTCATGGCAGTTGCGACCTGGTAAAGATGCAACTTGCAAAGTAGAATCCAGAATGCAGTACTGGGAAGGCAAATAATGGTGTTGATCGAACATGGAGAATCAACAGCATGGTCATAGTGCTGCCTGAGGCACGTGAGGAAGCTTCATCACTGGTGTGGTGCAGTACAGTATGCTGTCATTTGTGCCTGATCCATTGGGAAATGGCAACTTTGCCGCAATGGCCATTTTGCTCCCTGATTTTTTGTGCATTGCCTGATGCACAGGGTGCTGCAAGCAGCTTCACATACAATCAGGACCTTATGGTGATCCTCAAGGAGACAGTGAATAGACATCGCTCCAGACTGTTGTTTGCCTGTGATGACTCCAGCATTGCAATGGTGGAGAGCTTGTTGGCTGTCCATTCACAGCCCTTCAATGTCAGGAACTTCTACACACGGGCCCAAGTTCGGCATGAAATTTGTTGCCGCCCCCGACAGCAAAT
>CAJHUC010001414.1:0-63958 GCA_905146915.1 Ostreobium quekettii | reverse complement strand
CATTCATTGTGCCGTGGAAGTTGCTGTCTTCAAACTACGTCTGCAATCAGCAGGTCAGGCTAGGCATATTTTGTCTGCCAGTGCTTAGAACCGGCCAATACCTCACAGAGGCACCAACTTGCAGCTAGGTGCTCAATAAAGACGTCGAAGTCATGACTGTGACCATGGTCGAGAAGTAATGGGAATGGGTGGGAATGGCCATTTCCACCTATAGTTGTAGCTAGCTACAAGATGGTGTCCTCGCGGATTTAGGGCAAGCTCATCAATTTGCCTTCTAGTGCCTATACCCCAAGCTCGAAGATATGAGCTGTGCGTTGTGGCCAGGGGCGGCTTCTGATGTCGCATTACCTTGCTGAACCGAAAATAGCCCCCGTCGGGCAGGTTCCCATTCTTTGGCCTTATGGCCATGAGAGAAAAGTATCTTCACTCGAAATGACACCAACGGCTTGGCTGCTACCTGGCTTGTATAAAATTTTGAAGACGGGAACAGAAAGTAGGGATCTTGTACTGGGCAGCGCGAGCCAGCATTTCTAGCTTGCTCCCGATCTGGCCACCATCCATGAGCTGCTTCCAGGCATCAGCGGCACAGTTTTGTGTGTTCCTTTGCAACAGTCGGGCAGTGCATGAACGGAATAGGGACGGCACATGATGATGCTGGTTGGCTGCATGCGCTCGCACCGTTGAAAGCCAGGTGGCGTGCTGGCCACCGGCAAGTTGCGGCTCAACGCGCTGTTTTGAATCTTGCTGAATTTGGAATTTCTTTTGAGGCAGGAACGACGAGACACCTGAATGGAAAATCAATGGGAAGCACGTGCATATGAGCTGTTCCTGAGATCAGTGATGGAAGCCAGTCACTTCGGCTTCCGATGCATTGTGTTTCGGTGTCGTATTATATGCCGTCTTACTGGCAAGCATCCCTATGTACGGATACTTTGGAACCCAGCTCTATTCCGTATGCTGTCATGCTGAAGAAGAGAAAAGGGGAAGAGCCATGTCCAGCGAAGATGGATCAGCAGTGCCCTCACGAGATGCCGGAGTTGATGAGGAGATGTTGTACTGTAAATCCGGAGGATAGGCCAACCATGGTCGAAGTCCGCGATTGTTTGCTGCAAATGCCAAGTGACTGGTAGTCAAATAAACATGTACAACTTGAGGTATGAACAGGCTTCATTTCTCTGTGGCCAGCTGCAGAATTCTTTTGCAGCAGCTCTTGATTGAGCGGTCCACCAGACAGCTGTGCTGGTGCTGTTCTCTGGAAGTTGTCTTTGCCGATTTCAAACCAGTGCTTAGACGACCACCAGGTTCAAGCATACCTGAGTGCCATGAAGTAATAAGGGTTATCGCTGTCACAGCTTCACCAGTATTTTCACCCAACATTGCCTTTGCCTGGATCCCTGAAGCTGATTGTGGTGCTATGCTTATGGCCACTGCAGAAATGCTTATCAGATCATAGAGTAATGAGCAGCTGTACAGAGGTTAAGGATATCTCGTAGAAATTTTGTTATGATCTCATCATCTTTCAATTGAAGTGTAAGCATTACTATGCAGGCTGTCAATGGGAAGGGTGGGGAAATCTTTGTTGAAACAGAAATACGATTTTCAGTGTTGGTAGAGCGGATCAGATTGGTGACGAACAGCATGAGCAAATGCAAGAAAGCTCGTAAGCGTATTCTTTACAATCGAGACATGATGGAACACTTGCTTGCGCAGATGGAAGATATTTTGGAGAATAAAAAGCGTGCCGCCGAAAAGCCACTGACAGCAGCAGATAGACGCTGGAAGAAGTTCTGTAATGCTATCAGGCAAGGAGAGCTGGTTTCTGATCGCCACGCCGGGCCCTTCGACCTTCAGGAGTTTTACACAGCTCAGCAGACTGCAGGCCAGGTGCAGAACGTTTGTTAATTGCTTAGTGCTTCTGCGATGTCGCTGAGCTTGTACATTCCAATAGATATTTCCTTTCCAAGTGAAGCAGCGGATACGGATGCAAGGTTCCTCAATGGATGCCTCCATTTTGTTTCTGAGGAGGACGCACCAGATTTGGGTGCGAGAGACACTGAGAAATGGAGGCAGATGGAGCAGGAATGGCAGTCAGTCAGGGACAGGCATCAACAACATCTTTTATATTCTAAAATGGTCAAAGACGAGTAGATTTTTTTTTGTGGACGTGAGCTTGGCAGAGGGCGAAACGGTAGGGTGCTTGAGGCGAGTTTCCGTGAGGCAAGTGGCAGTGAAGAGGATCACGTACGATGGGTATAAGCTGGACCTGCAGAATTTTGCGCTGTTGCTCAGAGAGGCTTGCATCCAGGCATGCGTAAAGCACCCATTCATTGTTGACCTCAAGCTTGCGACCAAATTGGGCCTTATGGTCATGGAGATGGCTTTACCACATTGGAAGCTTTGTGCGAGAGACATTCGTTTAAACGGTTTGACGCCCAATCAAATTTGATTGGGCGTCAAATCTCAAGTTCTTCAGAGGAGTCGCTTAAGGGCTGCTATTCGCGCAGACAAGTTGTCCACCTGTGGGCCATTTTAACATCAACATTGCACATGCGCTCATTTCGGGGACTTGAGCAACCTCACAACGTGCAAAGCAAACATCACCGGCATCGGCATGGCTTCGGTGATCGGAACGGCATGGTCTAAAACGGAAAAAACCATCGGATTCCCATGGTGGGCGGCTGTTTGGACATGTCCTGAGATTTTCAATGGTGAAAGCCAGATTCTTGCCTTGGCAATTTTCAGCCTTGAAGTACTGATGCACAAGGCGGCATCACAGCAGCTGCAGCTGTACAGTATGGCAGTCCCTGGCATTGAGATTGTGGGCGTGACTCCAAGGTGTACCACCATGCGAGATTCCAACCGACTATCCTCATGAGGTCGCTGAATTGATGACAAACTGCATCAAAATGGATGCCGTTCAAGCGTCCCACCGTGATAGAGGTCAAAGATCGTCTGGACGCCATAGAAGGATGAGGGTTTGTCGCCACTCAAGGTACATTTTGTGGCAGGAGTATCAGTGCAAGAGTGCACAGATGCACTGTTGTATGTTGCATGCGTGGATGGCATTGATTGATGCCACTTGGCTCACCATTCAAAGGGATCTGGAACGCCTCAACATCAATTGAAGTGTTGGTTAGTTGTGGGCCTTCATACTTGAACCGTGAAGTTCTTGGAGAATGGGCAATATCGAACAGGAAGTGTCCATTTTAGCAGGTATACATATAAACATCAGTAAATGTATGTTGGGAGGTTTTGTGCATTGCACCGGTGGCTTGGGCTTGCAGAATTAATAATGACTCCAGTCGCAGAGCTGGCAGACGAACGCTTGTTTGGGCTATATTGGATGATCCATGAAGGTGGCAAACGACTTTCTATTGCCCAATATGAAGGTCTGCTAGTCGAAAAACACGACAGTGACAAATGGTAGAACGTACCTGGCTTCATCCATGCATTTTTCACTGGGCACGTACCATAGCGGCCTGTGGGCAAGGTGGTTGAGTGGCAGAAGCAGGGTGATGGATTGGCCGCGATGGCAGGGTGGCCAATTAATTGATCGATGGAAATAGGATAAAGACATGCAGCATTGGAAACGTAGCACAGTTGCATGCGCTGGTTGCCTTGGAGCTGTCTTGATGTTACGTCAGGTTACATTGGTAGATATATTCAGCTCTGCTTTTGCTCAATGTACGTCATTGTTGCCATTTCGTTCCATTGTTATTGTGCTTTGTTGCGCTTTTGCGACGGTTTTTATTTTAAGCTTTCACGTTCTGAGTTGCCTTGTTTGGTTGATTTTGTCGCCAAGAGGTTTACGATATTGTCATGGTATGTAACCTGTCCAGGGCCAAGAAGTGCCCATCTGTGATTCGTGCTGTCCGCGCTGCTGCCTAATCTGTGTCTGCAATCGGCAGCGCAAGCTGGGCACATGTGTTGTCTGGTATTGCTAAGAGCCGGCCACCAAATCCAGAGGCACTAATTGTGACGCGCTGCTCAATGGAAAAATTTACCGTGATGCCCGTGAGCACTGTCATTGAGCAGATCGCTACAAGGTTGAGTCTCTGCGAATTTAAGTGAAACGATCAGCACAACGTTCTGTGCATTGACTCAAAGCTGGTGGATATGAATAATGGGTTGCGGTGATTCAAAATTTCTGTTCTTCTGGAAATGGAAGAGATGTCTTTTTGCTAGAAAGGAGGCCGCAAAACTGCCGCCTTGCTTTCAATGCATCTTAAATGCGAGAACAGAAAATAGGAATTCTTTGCCGGGCATATTTCCCCGACATTTTTGGCGCACTACATCTGGCCACCTTCCTAAGGATGCTTTGCGGCATCAAGGGGACGTTTTGGTGCGTTCTTTTGCAACAGATAAAAAGTTGCAAATGCATGAACTGCAGAAGGGGCGGCACCAATTGTTGCTGGATAGCTGCATGGCGTCGCAGCAGCCGAAGGCGGGTAGTGCGCTTGCCAACGGCAAGCTGCACTCCATGCAGCCCGCTCATGCTGTCCGATCTAGGTTTACCCTCGACCTGGAAAAGGTCAAACCTCCCCATGGGTGGACTAGGTTGAACCTCAATTCGGACTAGACTTTCCCTCCACCGAATGTGGACCAGGACGAATCTTAATTTGGACTAGATAGAACTTACTTCCTCCGTCCCATATTAAATGTCCTCTATGACTTCGACACATCACCTTTCCATCTTAATTTATTTATTTTTCAATAGAACTTTGTCCAAAGCCGCGCCTACATTTTCGGAGTATACGGTCAAAATTTCAAGTCAATCCGTTAAGAATTGAGGATTTGGCAGTACTTTGTAGTAAGGGTCCTCCAGCCAGAAACCCACCTGTTTTTCAACGATTCCGCGAAAAAGGTTGCCTTCGCTGTTTTGAGAAGCACACTTTCGTGGCGGCGAAACGGAGCCGCCCGTGCAAACCTAACCATGCCGTTTGGATATAAGATTGGTGTGGTGCTCACGAGGAAGTGCGGCGATAGGAAACGAGTTCCGAAGGCCCTGATCGTGCAATTCGCCGTAGCTCACAACTAAAATTTAGTCCTGGCCTGGTGGACCGGATCTGCCTTCCGGCCACGAATTTTTGCAGCCAAGACTTTTCGCCCTCTGTTGGTGCCGTCAAGCCAACAGAGGGTGACTCCGAATCCCCCTGACAAGTTGACAGACAAGGTAAAGTGCAACACCGCATTCAGTGGCAGCCGATTGTGGAAATTGTTGTTAACACCAGATTCGTGAAATTGGCTTTTCTGTGGAATTCTAGGTGGCTAGATATAAAGAGGATGGTCAGGTGGCTAACACCATGTCTCTTTCGCAAGGGCAGATGATATATGTAGTGATGGATTGTGGACCGCACAAAAGAGGGGGGTGCTAGTGGCAATTCATGGATCGTGGGGCAAGTTGCGCGGGAAGGCCTCGATTCAAAGATCCATCAAGGCAAGTTGTCCACGCAAAGCCACCCAAATACCTTGGAGTGGTAGGGTACACAGAGCCTAGGCTTGAACGTCCTTGATTTTGGCTTATTCCGCTCGTTGCAGGTCCTTGCATCTCGGATCTAGGGTCGCGGCGATTTCTGGCATCGTTGGCGTTGTGACGATGGCCTTCTGCCACGACGATCCAAATACCGTCAGCCGCGTTTGACCCTTGCTATTCCACGCAAGGGGTATCGCCCTTCACTGCGGCAGTGGTGAAGCCACACCCTTCGAAGGCCGGAACGGGAGTGACCCAGAAACGTGCGGATCTCCAGCGGAAGCGAAATCGGCGGGCACATTTTTTTTTGGATCTAAGGGCAATTTCGAGGGTGCCCTTCAAGGGGTGGGACCGACCTTTCTTCCTTGAAAATTGGTAGTTAGGGCTTTTGGGACCCAATCTTTCTGATTCTAACCTTGTTTTGTACTTTTAAATCATTTCTTGTAACGATTTTTGCCTTTTAAATAGAGGACATTTATTATGGAACGGAGGAAGTATTTTTTTCATTATTATTGTCTTGTTTCTTAGTAGGAACCATAATTTGGAAGGGGGGAAACAGGAAAAGGCTGTATGGACCTTCTTACGTAAGCACGTCGTATAAGAACGATACCATAAAGTTCAAATGGCAGTCCGGGAATCCGATGGTGCATTGCTATAGCCACAATCGAGTGTATCTGAATGGCCAGGGGCATTGCCATGCGCTGTTGGGAACTCACAATCCCCAACCATCATAATCCGCCCAAGAGAGGCACATAGAAGATGTCCCTAGTTGAGCAGACCCCACAAAACAAATGCTCATAAACATGATATTCATCACACATCGTTAATTTAGCGCATTGCAGAAGCTGCAGCGCACGCTGGCAGAAAATAATTCCATTGAGAGCTTTCTGTTCGAGCGAAGAGCCTAATTTAATCTTGGTCATCTCAAAATGCAACGGCCCCGCCGCTTTACCAACAGCGACCGCACATGGCCCCGTTGTGATCGCTGAGCTGCAATGCCACTGAGGCAGCACAGTGGGGCAATTTGGGGTCACGCAGATGGATGGAACTCTCCAGGTTTGGCAGCGTCCAGTGAAAGGTGGCCCGGATCACAGGGCCCTGCAATGTCAACGTGGCAGGACCTCAACACCCGTTACCCCTAATTGCGGAAAGGGTGCGAGCGAATCATGAGTCGGTTGCGGTCATAATCTGTCCATCAGATGCGTCTGCCGGGAGTATGAACATGCGGTCGGACTCGCTAGCGGCCAGGCCCATCCCCTGCTGCCCCAGCAGCGGCTGGTGGGTGGGGCCAGGGTCTGGATGGAGTGTGTGGATGGCAGCCACAGCAGCCACCGGTTTTGCTCCAAGCCCACCACAGCTGGTGTCATGAGGCCCAACGACGCCCGTTGCTTCCGGAGGACGTCACGTCCTTCAGAAGGAGACCGCGTCTGTTCGACGAAGGTATTCGAACGCCGGCCTACTGGGACACATTGCAAGCGAGGGAGGGCGCCTGCAGTTCTACGGCGAAGCCATTTCGAGAACGAGCCGGTGGGGAACCGTCTTGCCCAAGGGAGAGCGGGTGAAGCATCGCGTTTGCTAAGATGGCTTGTGAAGGTCCATCGGGAGTCGTCGAGAACAAAGAAGGCACGCTACAGCGGTGCAACCAAGGTATTGCGGACGTGGGCGCGCCAAGGGCCGTCTTGAACGAGGGAGGAGGCCAGAAGTGTCCGACCAAGGCGGTCCGAGCTTGTCCCCGTCAGCAACCGTCACGAACGAGGGAGGACGCCGGTTACCGCCAAGTGAAGGTCTGGCCACAGTTGCTTGCCTCATCTTCACTGCTCAACGAGCTATCAGCTGATGATTACCAAATTGACGAGGAGGAGTGCTTTTCAGGTTGAGGTGAGATTTGGTGCTGAGGCCTGGGGTTGGGAGGGTATGGTACCGCGCTAGTGGCCGGCACCCTTTACATAGGTCATTCCGACCACGTCTGAGGCAGCAGAGAGCCTCCATGTTTGATGTACAGCTTGTCGCTGAACGGCTTTCGCGGAATCAAAAAACCGTCCGAGGGTAATACTTACTGAAGGGCGGCCACAGTTTGGCTGCCCTGGAATGTTGCGAGTTAGTCTCTCATTGGGGACGGGTGGGATGTGAATTAGCAGCGACTGTTCCTTGTTCACCAGCACTTCTTTGGCGGTCACGTTACCTTCACACCCGATACATTGCTACTGGCCACCATGGCCAGTGTGCTGTCCTTGGTCGCAGAATGCTTGTGTTTCTGTCGTTTCCAGTACTGCACGTCGGGTGCAGCCGCAGAAAATGCCTGCTCCACTGCGGAATCTTCCTTTCCAGCCTTTGATCCAGCACAGTAGGGCATCCGAGCAATTCTTGCTTGATGATGCAGCTGTCTACGGTCGTGATAAGCCAGGGCACTGATGGTCATTATTGCAATGACACCACCAAGGGCCTTTCCAGCCATTTTGAAAGATAACACCGAGAACTGGCATGCTTAGGAAGGGTGTCTGTATTTGATGCCCTAGTATGTGCCTGCTGGTTCTCCGTACTCAGCTATCTGTTGCGCTGGCTGCATCAAGAAGTGATGTCTGCTTTTGCATCCAGAGGACATAGCAGACTGTCAGGTGGCATTCTTGAGAACAAATTATAAGCCCGTCTTGCACCTTTGTTTAAAGCAATTTCCTTCATCTTAGCACGACTGATTAATAGGTACAATACAACCACAGGATGATGGTTATCCTGAAAAATGAGCTGGAGAAGTGTGTAGTGTGCAGAGCAAGCCGTCATCTGCGTCTGAAAAGTATTGGACAGCCTTTTTTAAATGTAAGGACAAGTTCTGGAGACTCATTTGCAAGCACCAGATGTTTGGCACCAAATCATTCTACACAGCTCGTGAAGCAGAGCGCGCAATCAACAAGATAGGTGAAATTCTCTGGTACCTGGTTTGGAGATGGCAACTCAACAAGACATTCTGAATTGCTCATGAGTAGCCTACTGAGTTTGCAGGAGACGATGAAGCCAATTCACGCTGCCTATTTAGATACATTTGAAATTCAAAGGCTGCAGTTGCAGTGACGATCAAAAGCAACACCGAATGCCATCAAGAAAAGCAACAGGAAGGTTGTGGCTGCACTGAATAAAGTAATTGAAGATAATTGTCTGGAAATTGTTGGAAAATTTGGTGAAATTGGGTGTGCTCGTATTTACAGTGCACATTGGCAAAACGGCAAGGATCAGGTGCAGGTGAAACTAACACAGGACGCAGAATTTTCTGATGTTGTGGACGAGATGTTGATGCATGTGGCTATCAGCCATGCAAATATTGTTCAGCTCCTTGCAGTCACATCCAGGTCACTGGATGGTGATGGATCAGGCAAGCATGGACTTGGAAATACCGTTTTGACTTGGGCACATGTCTTGGAGTGAAATGCTCAAGTTTCTATGCTGCGGTGCTACCGCCATAGCTCACATGCACTCCCAAAAGCCACCAGCCATCCGCAGCGCTGTCAATTTTCTCATTTTCAGATCTGATAATCAGATTGCCGTGCTCAAGCTCAGCGAGTTCGGAATTTCGTTCAAATTGCGAACAACGAGACCAACCCGGAAAAACCCTCCCACTCAAAAATGCTCCATTAGACCTGACTGTCAGGAAAGGAGGGAGCGGGCACATTAGAATGTATTGCTCCTGAGGTCGGTGATTGCACACAGGTTTCTGAAGTTTCTGACGTATTTAGTTTTGGGATCGTCTTGTATGAGGTTGCCACTGGTGAGCAGGCATACAGCACGGATACCTTGGGACCAAATGTTGCTCAATACGCTGTAATGCTGAAGAATGATCAAGGGGGAAGAGCCATGTCCATTTCAGGTCTATTGGCGGTGTCCTGAGGAGGTGGTGAAGTTGCTGTGCTGTGAACTCGAAGGATAAGCCAACCGTGGTGGGAGTCAGCAACTGTCTGCTGCAAATGCACATTGACTGGATACCAAAGCAGTACGAAAACCAGGAAGTACTAACAGGTGTTATTTACTGCCGCAAAATGACCTGGACTTGATTCAGCGATGCACCAAACGGTTGTGTGGGCATTCTGTCAGGAACTCGCCTTTGTCGATTTTAAACCAGCATTTTGGATGGACGCCAGGTTCAACCAGTCCTGAGTGCCATCGAGCACTAAGGTGTATCACAATCAGCTGCACCAGCACTTCCTCCAGGGCTGTCCTTCCATGGCGCCCCGCCACAGATTGTGATGCTGTGTTTCAAGAACTGCATAGGAGCTGCTAGGAACACAGAGTAGTGAGCATCCACAAAGAAGATAAGGACAGCTGGTATAAAACTTGTCATGCTATCATCATTTGGGTCCTTGAGCCTCAAGCATTTTGTGGAAGCTGTCAATGGTACGAGTGGAGAAGCCTCTGCTCAAGCAGCAGTGGGCATATGATCGTGGATAGGCAGCTTTGCTTGATTTTAAGCAGTGGGAGCAAATGCAAGAGAAATCGTGAGCGTATTATCTACAGTCACTACACACTTGACTTCTTGCTTAGGCAGATGGAAAAAATTCTGGAGAGCATCGACAGTGTCACAGAAAAGGCACATACAGCAGCCGATGGAGATGGCTGGAGGAAGGCTTGTCATGCTATCAAGCAAGGAGAGCTGCGCATGGATCGCCATGCTCGGGTTTTTGACCTCCAGAAGTTCTGCGCAGTTCAACAGACTGCAGCTCAGGTGCATAACATATGTCAATTGCTCCATGCGTGTATTTTGGCATTGGGCTTAGACATTCGAATGGACGATTCCTTGCCAAGCGAAGCCGCCGTCGAGGACACAACGTTCCTGAATGGATGCCTCCTCTTTGTTTTCGAGAGCGAAGCGGGGGAGAGCGACTGGTGCAAGTGAAAACAGATGTGTAAAAATGGCAGTGAGCCAGAGGAATCCATCAAGAGCGTCTTGTATGTCTGGAAGTAGTCAAAGGAAAGGAAGTTTTTGTTGGTGGGCTTGTTATGGCAGTAAGCGAAGTGGTAGGGTGCTTGAGACTAATTTTCGTGAGGCAAGTGCAGCTGTGAAGAGGATAGTATACACTGGATGTGAACCTGACATGTAAGCATTTGCACTGATTTTCAGAGAGGCTTGGGTCCATGCATGTCTTAAGCACCCATTCGTTGTTGAAACAAAGACCATGAACATGTCAAGACGCATGGCGATGGAGATGGCTTCCACCACACTGGATGCATGTGCTTCAGACGGTCATTTGATTGGGTGTCAAAGTTCAAGCTCTTGAGAGAAATCTCAGAAAGACTTTTTTTGCACACCAGATGTACACCTGTGTCCGGTGCGTCCGCGTCACGCGGGGACGGATCAGCACAGCCAATGTGCTCGTTTTCGGCGATTTGAGCAACCTCCCCACCTACAAAGCAAATATCACCGGCTTTTGTTTGTCTTCGATGACCGAAATGCCATGGCCGAACATAGCACAAAACATCCGATTCCCAGAATTCTGGGAATGCCCTTTCGAAGGGGCAGCTGCCTGGGCATGTCCTGAGATCTTCAATGATCGACGCCAGCCTGTTGCATCGGATGTTTTCAGCCTTGGGATTCTGACGCACAAGGTGGCATCACAACAACTGTATGCAACGCTAAAGCCTATTATTGAGATTGTGATAATGAAATTCGAAGGTGTCCACCATGCCAGATTCCACCTAACTGTGCGCCCGGTTTGGCGGAATTGATGAGCAGCTGCATCAATGTGGAACCAGCTAAGCGTCCCACCATGAGAGAGGTCAAAGATTGTCTGGAGGCGATAGCAGGATGATGGTTTGTGCGCCAACAAAGACTTGCTTCTTGGCAGGGGCAGCAGGGAAAGAGGGAACGGGCGTGTCGTTCGTTGTACTGTGCGCTTAAGTGGGTTTTGCAGCTGCGACATTTTGCACCCCTCAGAGGGCTCTGCAACGCCTCCGCATCAATTTCAAGATGGCGACATTTTGGCATTCACGAATGACGAGTCACAACTGAGGCCTAAAGCTATTGGAGAATGCATCAACATCGAACGGGAAGTGTTCACATCAGCAAGCAGGCTTATGAATTATGAATGCGATAACAGTAGTAAATGTGTAGTAGGGATCCAGCAACATCTTGAATTTTTTGTTCGGAAGAACATGCACTAGTTATCTAGGAAGAGTATGTGGGTTTCATGTAGTGGACGTCAGACGTACAGTCAGCTCCATGTTTTGCTTACTGTGTGCTATGGTCATGTTGGCAATTTCTTATTTCGCCTTTGCACTGTTTTTGAAGCGTTTATATGTTATATTGTTCAAGGTCTCACTTTCCTGGGGTTTTCACTGTGAACATTGACATTGAGCAACTCGCCACAGGGCGATATTTCTGTGAATTTGATGTTAAACTTATTATCTACCCTTCCACTACCCATTTTAACTTACCATAAAGGTAGAATGACGTGCGCATCTGGATGGAAGCAATCTCGCGCATATGAATTATGCGCTGTGGTGATTCACGTTTTCTGCCCTTGTGGTGATGACAGAGAGGCATTTTAAAAGGCCAACAAACTTGCTGTTCGAATGGACGCTAAAACGCGGATGCTACCTGGGCTGCGAAAAACCTCAAGTGCTAAAAAAGAAATTGCGAATTCTTTACCCGCCACCTCACCTGCATTCACGCTGTGCATTCCACCTAGTCATCTTCCAAGAAATGCTTCGCGGCATCAGTGGCACCGCTCGGGTGTTGTTTGCCAACAGACACTCAGTTAGGCGATGCATGAACCCCAGGACAGGAAAGCGAATAATGATTCTGGATAGCTGCAATGCAGCGTCATGCATGTTCATGCAATGACCCTGCGGCATTCAACGGCAAGTGGCAAGAATCCATTCGAAGCGACCAGCTCATGTTGTCAATATTGCTGTTGGCAATCTGGAGCGCTTTTTCATTGTGCTTGTGGACACGCACAAAATTGTGGAACAAGTGGAACAGGGAAGGAGCGGTGCACCTGGTTACGACGACACCGTAAGCTTGAGACGGCAGTTCCTACATGCGATGGCGGGGTGCAATTTTCCTTGCAGCAAGCAAGGTTGTCTGAACGGTCAGGTGTGTTGGGTCGCACCGATGCAGAAACTCTAACCCCGAATAGTGGCCATTCGCCGCATATGAATACACAAAAGATGCCCAGGGAGGACACCCCCTCGCCAAACAAATGAACATCAGTGAGCATGGCTCATTTTCTGTTTAATTTAATGCAGTAGAAGATTGAAAGGCCTGATGGCGAGAAAGAGACTCATCGGAAAGCTCAATTCACAACGGACCCCCAACCTCCTGATCGCTCAACCCCTGGCGACTACCCTCTTAAAATTACATTGAAATTTGGGGTCACTTATTCGAACCGTGACGGCTTTGGCTGCATGTAAATACCTACCCTTTAACATGTATGTTACGATGCTTGCTCCTTGGTATGAGCAGCGGCATTATTCAAGAGACCGCCATGATTTGTCCTTTGCCACACAAATACCAAACCAGATTGAAAACAGATTTTCTTTTCTAATCTTGTGTAGCACACCCCGCTCTCAATCTGGGACATCATGGAGCGGCCAGCACGGTGGCAACACCATCAGCTAGCAGAAACACCCACACCCGGAGGGCATAAACTGCAGACGGTGGAGTGAACACCTTGGTACACCTTTTCTCTGCAGTAATACAACTTATCAGCGTTCGTTTGCTCCAGTTTGCTTGGCCAGATCATTTAGATATTGGTTAAGGCGAATCGAACAAAGGATTACATGTCCCAACAGAGTGGACAAAATTACCCCGCATCTCATTTCTTGTGAATGGGCCCAGGGACTCGCGTTCTTGATGTCAGAAATTCGACAGAGAAAATGACCTAGAACAATCAAGGAAAATGCAACAAAATCTCGCATTGGCAATTTCGCTGCGTTTTGCTTGGTTGTTCCAGGTGATTTCTTTTCCAGGGCCACAGGGGGCCCCCCGCGCTCCTCCGAACCCGCCTGTCCAACACCCCAGGACAAGCGGTGGATACTCGCCTGGCCGTCGCCATGGGCGGCGACAAGATCCATTACCCCAAGGACGTCTGGGCCCCCACCGGCGGCTGGTACTGCGACCCCAAGCACTGGAAGCGCAACACGGCGCTGGCCTTCATCGGCGCCTTCGCGATCATGGTGCCCATATTCCTGCACTCCGCCAAGCTGGAGGAGCGACCGCTGTACCCCGTGCGGTTCATACCCTCGCAGCTGTGGTGCAAGAACTTTCCGCCGCCGCCAGAAGGTGAGAAAGGAACAGCGGGGGTCTGGAAAAACGGGAGGGGCGGGGGGGACGTTCTTTGTTTGAGATGAAGGGGCGAGGCGGTGTATGCACGCCTGTGTGTGTGTGCCTGTGTAACAATCCTTGGACTGCAGAGCTCGAAAAAGGACAAAAGGAGCCCTTGCACCCGCAAGGTGTTGGCCGGTGTACGTCCGTCGGCAGGTTGTTCCAAATGTGATCGCCATTAACGCCAAGGCACTGAGGCCACTCCGAAGCGGTGGAACGACAGTGAACTTAAAAGGGATCCTGAAGATCAGCGGGCCGGAATTGTCGTCCATGTTATTCAGCAGCTTGCCAGAAGTGTCAGTGCTGGATGTTGTGCCCCTGTCCTATGAGCGTGGATCTGCCAATGGGTCCACAAACTGGGAGCGCATGGATTGCATGAGAAGTCGTCCAGGCTTGAAGATGACTGTAGCGTTCGGGTACGAAGTTGTCCAAGTTGGAGGGTAGACAGGAGGGATGCCTGTGGCCTTTGTGTGGGTGGCAGGGATATTGGACCAATCCTCTATCCCGCACCTGAAGAGTTGCGACTGCCATATTCTTGCCTCCCATCACTGACGAAAAATGGAGCCTCTTGAGGAACACAAGCTTTGGTTCATGGCTTATTGCCTGCAGAAAGGGTGCATTTGTGGAGGGTGGCCAACTCCATGCTTGCATGGGAGGATCGTAGGCCCAGGGTTGGATGCAGCGTTGACTGCATCGTTGGGGTAGGGGAGGTGCATCGACGATTCTGAACAGGCGGCGATTGGAAATGGATGGACTGGCAGCTCACAGTCATTTGTGCTGGTGGACTCCAAACCATCCAAAGACTCCATTGTCTTTGGATCCCCAATTGCTTGTTCAGTATCCCAGCTTGTCTTCACAAGCAGTGTGCAGCGTCCAGTTTGAAAACTGAGGCCATTTTTTGTGCCCCAAAGGCCTTAGAGTCAACAAGCATAGTCCTGATTCCATTGCCACAAGTTGGCTGGTCATCCTGAGCTCTTGTAACGAGCTTTCAGCCAAACCCAGTGCCTGTGCTGTGGCAGTTCCACAACTATTGCCCAACACACTTTTGCAGACTGAGACTTGCATCTCACCACCACCGCCCGCAATATCTAGTCTGGGGCTGCAAAAGATGTCAGGGTCTGATTGGTGTTGCCAGACCTGGTATCCTGGCATCTCTTCACCACTGCAATGCTCCATTCTGTCCACCTGTTGAGAGGATGGGTTTGGCGTTGGATGTACTTGGGTATTACCAGCACAGGGCAGACACAACACAGCTGCTACAGCTGGCCACTCAATGAAAGCTAAGTAACAGCAACAGCAGTATTTTCACTGGATACAACACTCTGGTTTTGGCGTGCCCTGCATCTCCTCAATTCTTTTCCTACTTTGCCCTTGGGGCTCCCTGCTACAGCACTTGTGTAAACATGCAGAAGCATGAGTATTGCGTGTTGCTTGCCAGAATAATGACATTCTCAACATCTAATGGGGTTGCATCCTGACTTGTAAGTGTGGTGTATTCTGGAATAGATTGAGCACGTCCTGCTCTCCAACCAGCTGTGAAGGTTTGTTCATGCCACTGATCACCTCAGCTGCAGTTGATGGGAGCTCAGGATGGAGGTATCCATTCTGTGTCTTGTTTCCCTTCCTATCGTAAACACATTTGGTTGCTACCCCAATGGAATGGTAGTTTTTGCGAATTACCAGAGCAGCAGGCGGTGGTGCCACATCCAAGTCCATTAATTTGCCATCCCTTTACAGAGATCGCTTAGCCAGGTGCCAGGGCTTCCACAGGTTTGACTTATGTAGGGTTACCTATTATCTGAAGCTAGAACGTCTAGAATGCATGGAACACATTGCCTGAATTCAGTTGCTGTGTCAGTAAATAGGATGCAGGCATTCCCTTACGAGGTCAACTGGAGTTGTGTCCATCAGTTCCTGATGCAATGCACTGACGGGAATTGGTCCCTTTGTCATTGAGATGCAGTACTTAAGTCTAAGTGCAGCACATTGGCAACTCCTGGAAGTTTGTGGACCAATGGTGACTACAAAGTCTGCTCTGATGTGGATTTTGGCTTGCAGATTTCTTTGTTCTTGCTGCTTTTATCCTGGTGTGCTTTGAACACTGCATCACCTTCTAAAGTCAATGTGCTATCCCCATCCTTGCGGCAGAGATTCCCACCTTGGGCGCACCTCACAAGAAATGTAACGTGGTTTAACACCTGGCCTTACCTTCAGTGCTGCCTTGGTGTCACAGGGAAGTGCAGTTTTAACATGGCTGTTGGCTATGAACACTGTCACAATGAATGCACTTTAAAACTGAATGTGTGAACGTCCATAGGTTGTTCAGGGACTGAATAAGGACTGAAGGGCTTTTTGAATTCCTCAGTTAAACCTCGCCTTCACGTTGCAGAATGGGTCCTAATCACCTTGCAAACAGTTGTGGAGAGATAGGCATCAGACACGCTCTTCTGTATTGCAGTTGCATATGTCAATGCTTGCCATCCTTCTGTGGGGCTGGTAATTGAGGCCTTTGTGGCCGCACACATGCATTCCGGAATTTATGGGATTGTTACATTCAACACGTCACCTTTTGTGTTCCATTTTGCATTCTTGTCTCTGCTTCACTTGTTCTTTTCTCTGCTGTGGCTACACAGTGAACTGATCGCTCTGAGCTTCTTCGGTCATAACACTATTCGCCTGTGTCACCTGGCCATGCTAGGGGTGTGGCAGCATTCTGACATGTTGCCACCTGTATTATCTGCTGGGTCCTTAGTTTTGCCCTTCCCTTCGACCTTGATTCAAGGATGGATTTGAACAGCTCCATTTGTCTAGGTGTCTAATTTAACCTCTCCCGTGGATAATGCAATTGAGTGAATCTGTTTGCTGCAAAAGCACGTAAACTGTCTGTGGTGTTCTGCCATTTGGTGTCAAAGGGTACCTTCTTGCCCCTGTCGTTGCTTACAGCGTGATTTATGCTTCACGAGTCTTTTGTGTTGGTTCCTACAGGCAAAAGCTCCTGAGAGATTGACCTGCACACCTCCATTCCAAGAAAGCGAGGTCAACTGCGGAGTGCCCCCACACAGAGCAGACTTGCAGAGATCTGCCCAATCGACTTGCCTGTCCTCAAATTTGTAATGCCTGTTCGACCTCCGACATTTGTGGTCCCTGGGGTGTGGGATGGGGTGGTTTGGGAAGGTGGGGTGCACTGATCGCACGCCTGCTTGTGGTAATGGAAGCGGGTGAATAGAGCTGAACTGCTGCAACACGATATTATTTAGAAGGAGGTGAGCTTGCCTTTGTCATGCCAACCCACTTTCGATCTATCATTCCGAATTCCTGCGTCATTGCTGCAGATATGTGCGAAAAGGCCCTCACCAGCACTGTGAAATGCATGGACGTCTGGCCGCCATGGATGGCGCAAGTGGCTAGGCTCCTTTCACTGCGTGTGTCATGCCACAGAGCACCAACCTTGCAAGGTGTAGTTAGGTCCTGCTGGCGACGGCGTGGACCAAAGAAGCAAAGAGATCGCTCCTAAATGTTCACAATGCATTCACGGTGGTGCGTTTGCCTGGAGGCACCACCTGACACGCGATTTTGAGCCATCCGCATGTGCAACACCATGCGGCGAAGTTCGTTGCTGATGCGGTAGTCTTTGCACAAATTATCGACTGAGGCATTCGCCCAGACACTTGTCCAAACAAAATATTTCTTTCCATTTTTGTACGTATGCGCAACGCACAGCATGTACTTGGATGCAGTAGATGTACCTGTTCATATATGTGAATTGTAGACGCTGCATACACTGTGCAGGATAAGTCTTGCTCCCTGGGAAAAAGGTTGAACGTGCGGCGGCCTGCGCCCATGCGCTTATAAAGGCGCACTGATGTTCGATGTGTTGGCACCCTTACCAACGGCCAATATTCATCGACACAACTGTTTCCACAGGCTCACGCACCATCCAGCCCACACGCCCTTCGCTATGTAGCCGCATTCCGTTAAGGGGCCACTTCAATCTTCTTGGGGTTGGGATTCTTGCCGCGATTTTCCGGGTTGTTCGATTACGGGGTGATGAACAGATGTTGTAGAGGAGACACCGCTGATGGATTTTAACAGGTGTAACAAACCTAAATCGCCTTGCGCTCACATGGACAGCGTTTCATTTTGTGTCATTCTTCGGCAAATATAATGAACACATTGATATGCCTCATGTCCTTCATTCACTCGGGGAGAAGAAGACGAACTCCCATTGGAAGGCCACAATCGCAGTTCATTTGTGCCACTCTAACACACTGAGCTCGGTTCACTGCAGATTTTCGCAAAATCTTTGCATGCCCATCTCCGGGTCGCGATCTCTATTGGAGCCACAGACTTCCCTCACTTGCGCACCGACAGCTTGATGCCACACCCCACACACACACTCGTGGGCAAGGCATCCTCTTGCTTTCCACCCTGAGAGTGTGACAGGTACATTGGATATTTATCATTATCCTTCGCCTTGAAATTCGTGGCAACAATTTGCCCGAAGTTGCCACTGGCATCTGGCGAGGGAAATTTCGCTGACTACCCTTCTGACAATTTTGGTGAGGTTCGGTGGGCGCGAAGGCATCCGAAATACCCCATGCCAGATGCCCTTGAAACATGCAGACTCAACCGTGCATTTGTCTAACTATTTGCATTCCAACACCAGCTTGCCTATCTACAGGGGTGTCAGGCCCAACCAACCTGCGCGAATGTACCGCATCCTTCTGCCAAGAGCACCACAATCTTTTCTGACCTACAGACAGAGCTGTTTTTTCAGAACAGCACACTTTCTGCCAAAACGGGTTCCAAAGGTTCCTTGGTCCAGCACCAGCGCACACTGCTCCACAGAAAAGAACCCACAGAGCAGAGGCCCCAATCCCAGGCGCTGGGGCGAGTGGGAGCCACCCAGTCGCCACAAGTGCGATGCGTTCATGCAGCAATTCATGCTGGTTTAGTCATTGAGCGGAAGCCGCACCCTGTGGGCCAGTTTCTCCGCGCTCATGAGGTTCCCGGTGCTTAGGGGCAGCCTGAGAATGAGCCCCTTGCTGACGTGGACCGCGATGTCTTCCAACATCAGCTCCCCCACATCGGCGTCGGCTTGGTGCCACGCCTTTGTGGCGTTGGGATTGTGTGACTGGGGACACAAAGCGAGATTTCTGTGACTCTACACTCACGCAAACAGCAGAACAAATTAAGAACCAGCGCTTTCTGAGATAAAAAACAATGCCATTCGCTTCGCTGTCTTTGCTCCACTACAAGCGCCTGTCCCTACAGAGACAGGAATATTCCACAGGCCACCCTGACCTATATTGACGAGATGTGAACCTTTTGCCAGCCACACAAGACCATGCTAGTTGTTGCTGTTGCCTACAAGAGAGCTGCAGAGAGAATCACCACCAGAAGGATGCCTGCCTCCGTCCTGTGCCAGCAGAACTTCATATATGCCTCGAATACAATCCTGAATGGGGCAAATATTGCCCATCTGACAAGGGTTTTGCATTTCTGGCCTTTGTGAACATCTGGGACCGTAATTGAAGATGCGAACATTGCCGTACATCTGGCTGATGGTGCCCTGGTTGATGGTGCCCTTAGTTCTCTGACATGCATGCCTGTGTTCCTGAAGGCCCCACTGGGCACAAGCTTACGAGCTACTGTGTGGGCATGCAATTGGTACTGCAATCTTTCTTGCCGTGCACATACAAGCCAAAATCGAAGTCTGCCAGTTATTGAACCTCAAACTCCAAACCTGAGGTCATGAAGAGCCTGCACTTTTCGCAAAAACTGCAGTGTTTGTGTACTTTGTGCTCTGTTGCAAACTATTCCTGTTGTGCCCAGAGATTTCTGCATCATCTGCTCTATGGTGAAATGTGTAGCAAAACTCTTGCTCGGGAGGATGGTACCCATTGTCTGACACTCTCTTCTGCCAAAAGATGATTTTTGACTTGATGGTGCCCAGGTCTGTTTCGTCAATTCTTGACAAACACAAGTGATCTTCAATCAAAGGGTGGGTTGCTTGCAAGGAGCAATGCATGATCGAAATTGGGAGATGCTTTCGACAGTGAAAACTGTAAAGTTGGCAGCACATTCGCCAAACTTCTTTGTCCCCGAATGACTTACTTTGTTCCCATGCCTGGGACGCAGCGAATTTAAGAACTGCAGAGCAAACACATGAAGTTCAAGGCAGTCATTGGAACAGAGATGTAACTGAGTGAAGCACACAAGCGGAAGGGTATCAGCCTCCCCGCTAAAGCAGCATGTTTGACATGACACGGGGTCTAACATTCAACAAGCAACAAGTAAGCACCAACGAAAAGATTATGTGTTTTCTTAGCTGCCAAATTGTTGGCCTCCAAATTTGATATCCATTTGTGTGCCTTGTCGCACCTGCTGTTCAGCTTCACTCAGGAACTCTTTCTCCACCTTGACATTCTTTCTCACCAGGGTCTCAATTTGTTCCCTCCTCCCCGCGCTGAGAAGCAGCAAAAATGTGAAATTTCAAAATGGATGAGGTTGTAGCGATTCATCATATAATTGTCAAAAACGACCAAAGCGTATTGTATCAGTTCTTTCAGGGAGCCTTGGGTGTGACAAAACTACCAGCGATACTGGCAGCAATGGACTCTTTGGCAACAGCATTGGGCAAATGTAGAACACATTTGGGCAAATTGAACAACACCTTCATAAAACAAAATTACTCAAAATCTGTAACAACAGTGCTACCGGTGAAAGACAATAAAAACAATTCTGGAGCAAGTGGTTGTGGGGGTGATACGCTCATTCGTTTGTGCTTTAAACCACATTGCATTTTCTTCTGCTGTGGTACAAGGCAGAATCACATCTCTTCCGTTGGAATGAGGGTGGTGCCTGGATTCTGTGATGTGAGACATTGCAACAAGAGGAAATAGTGGCACTGCACAAGAGAAAAAATGGCATGTTCAAAAATAGTGATTCTTCACACAACCTGGTGCATGCCACACTTTTATCAAATATACGAATTGCCTCCCACATGTGCTCACATGTACAATTGGCTACACCTTCGTAATCGACTTAGACAGGCAGTCTGGAAGATGACTGCCCATCGGTCAGTCCTGCAGGCACCATTCTCAAACACATTAGGAACCGTCCTGACACAAAGTTAGGTCTAACACAATCTGCTTTCAATTGGATGGCATTCTCTCTTTTCAAAAGGATGCAACCATCACAGCGCAACGTACTCAGCAGACAAATCCAACCTTTGGCTGTCCACTGCACACCGTGCCAAAATCATTAATGTCACGAGCAGTTTTGTCATAGCTGCAAATTCTATGTTCAGCTGGTTTAACTTTTGCTTCAACAAGAAATTGATTGCAAATGTTAATGGAATGTGTATGTAATTACTTAAGTTATTACTTATCTGAAGTAATTGAAGTACATATACAGTTCCCTGAAGTGCATGCACATGGTGTATAATTTGATTTAATGTCATTCTGTTCGTAAGTCAGGGGTAGGTACACACCAATAAAACGGAAACGCAAAAGTGCCCACTACGTTTGAGATTTTGGAACTGAAACGCGAACGTCTACAATACGTTTTGGTTTTCAACACGGAAAGGTGAACGTCTGTAGTTCGTTCGAGTTGTCTAAACAGGAACGTGAAACGTGAATGTGTTCAATGTGCCCGGCTTTTTAAAACTGGAACGTGAACGCAGATCAACGTTTCACTCCTGGAAACGTCACCCAAATCGTTAGTCAACTGATCCAATCTTCCTCAATTTAGACGTGGGGTGCCAGTAGTGATATCATTTGGCAACACACAATTGGCATGTATTGGTGCACAATTGGCTAAGATACCTTAGCTAACCTCCACATCACCTTTCCTGGATCTCCCACACATCTTCTTGTGTTGTGATGGGCCGACAGTTGCGAAGAACAGTGACTTCTAGCATACGTTTATACCAGCTGGACGCCCAGGCCACCAAGACGTGAACGCAAACGCTTGCAACACGTTTGGGTATCCAGACGCGCGAACATATGTGGTACGCCTGGATCTTGAAAACGGGATGGCAAACGTGCCATTAACGTTCTGTTGACGTTTCAGCCCAAACAGAACGTGAACATGAAAAACTTTTGTGCCCACCCCTGTCGAAGTTGATAAGAGTCAGCACATGCCTTGGCTCTGAAACCAGGACAGACCACACTTATGCAACGCCAAATTCTATGAAATGTCTTACCAGCTGCGCCAGAAAGCGGCACAATGCTGGGTAGCCTAGTGATCGGCAATGTGCAGCACAGAATTGATACATATTGCTGGTCAAACCCGTTGCCAGAAGATTCGGAGACCATGGAACCAGGCTCCGCACCACTCGATCATAGATATCGACTTCTGTTTGGAAGGCCAAAACGAATTTCATCTGCAGAATAGGGGTCCAGAATTGGCCCATTTCACAATCGCGGGGTCCCAGACTCTACAGGCGGGGTGGCTGTGGGTGCTAAGTCCACCGTGAGAACTGTAGAATAAAACTGTGGTCGCCTCTCTATGCTTCGAAAAAGAATTGTTGGAAATGGCTGTGCTGGAAAATCCAATCATGAGCTTTTCTTGCACCAGTCAAGAGCATTGAGAGATGCCATTGTGCCAGATTGCTGAGCCCCACCCATGCAAGGCACAAGACAGCACATCACGTATAGTCACAGGGCATCCAATTGAGGATCCACTCTATAAAACATTGTGCTTGGTAGGACTCATGTCGTTTCCAAAGAGGTGGTCTCTACACCAGGCCAGCCATTATGAGATTCCTGACTGATAGAGGGGTTTCGATGCGCAAAACTATTATGTGGCTATTCTCAACACTAAGAGTTTTCACACAACAGTGGATCCTGGACATGTGGGCACATCAATGGTGCACGTTGGCAGAAATCGATGGTGAGAATCATACAGAAACAACTCAGCCTTGGTTTAGTTGGGTTTGAACTGCTGCCGATTCTGTAGCATTTATCTGTTCCCTACAATTTTGGGGAGCAATGAATAAACCAATAGTTGGTGCCAAGTGACAGAATGCATCGTCCTAACCTACCCATTTTCTCCATTCCTTTGGAGTGAGGCCCTTTCCCTCTCCCGCTGCCCTATCTCTGTCCCCACCCGCTCCAATGCACTATCCTGTAAATGGCATCCCATGGGTAATCAAAGTGAGCCTGATGAATCAATGTCCAGCGCCCTGGGAATCTGTGTTTGTCCATGCCCCCCCTCGTCTTCAAGATTCCAGGCATGCATTGGTGCTGCATCGCATAAGCCTCAATACATACACACCGAATCTGCTGCTATATGCATTGGGAAAGTGTAGCGAATAGTAGCATGCTTGCATCAGTGCCTCATTTGCAGTATCCTGCCAGGTGGCTGTACAGCCATGTGTTTTGTTTTCCTTCCTTTTGTATGTTGAATGCACCAGAATCTTGGCACAATAATAAATGCCAAATTGGGTCACATGGCTTCGCATCTTCCAGTTTCCTGTAGGTACCTGCCTTGGATCCAAAATCTCTAAGCAACATGCACAGGACCTGGATCTAGCGGCCTGCCTCTCAGGTTCTATATATGTCCCTTTGCTTGCTTGGGTGGAGGACATTTGAGGTCACGACAACATTGTCACTTCGATGTTGTGAGGCTGATGCATCTTAGGGTCATCCTCCCCCATGCAGTGCATTGTTGTGACTGATAATGTGAGGGCTGTCAGAGCATGGAGTTCGATAATTCTAACAGCGCATCAATCAAGGGATTGAACAATACATCTATCTGCCAATGTCTACAACTACAAATATCTATCGGTAAAGGGGAGCAACCATGTACAGCATGGATATGACTTGACATTCCTGAAGTTGGAAGGAGGCGGTTCATACTTGCTGATGTTGAGCTTGCCACAATACAGCATTCCCAAGTTCAAAATATGGTGATGACTAGATTTTGTTGTGGTCTACACAGAATGAAAGGCATGCCAAGTTATTTCGACACACCACCAAGCACTGAGATTGGAAGCAAAAACAATTTCGTTTCCTCCATGGCTTCATATGTGGTCCTGATACGCATTCTAGAATCGCTTGCAGAAGCAGTGAACTTCTGGTGAACACTGACAAGGCACCAGCGCAAGGCTCAATGTTGGTATAATTGGATTATTATAGAATTATCCAACAACAAAAAGGCACTGTCAACATAATTTCCAGAAATGCATGTGAATTAACTGCTGAACATGATTCCAATTGTCCCCACGCCCTCAGCCAAGGGTCGCATATGCACATGCACTCAGGCCCACAGATCTTCTTCCACAAGGGAAAGAGCCTCAGCATCTTGCACCAGTGAACGTGCCCCTCCTATGACTTGCTTTTCCCTTGCACAAAATCCCTATTGATGAGCATCGGTCCTGTCAGCAATCGCCCTGGATATAACCCAAATAACAGTCTATTTTGCAACTAATTGTGATCATTCTAACTCAACTCTTTGCCTTTGGGGCATGAAAATGTATTTTGTTTCATTCACAGTTGTTGAACAGCACATAACCCCGAAATTGGTAGGCAACGGAAGTCACACTTGGGGCTGTGAGATGGATGGTCGAGCTTTGGGACGATGAGGGCAGGGATCCACTGCTGCCAGCCGTGGGTATCTGGATTTCTCATCACCTATCCGTATGGAGACATTGGATTTGCAACTGTGGGGTTTCCAGATCTGAAAATTTGTACTAGACGGACATGATAGGGCACTAATTCTCCAGTTTGACACATTGATAATTCAATGATGCGATGCGTTACTTGAATTTGCGTTCCTCATTGGGAATGTCAGCATTGTCATGCTCCTCCATGACAGCCCCATAGTCCAGTCATTCCATCTGTTATGCACCATCCGAACAGCAGGCCCCATGTCTTATGCAGGGGCGCGACATTTTCAGGCATGCCCTCTCCCTTTCGAAATCGTGCCGTCCGAGAAAGGGCATGCGTTGTGCAGGCATGAATGGACGGGCCAGGGTCAGCATGTTCTCTTGTTCTCAGGAGCGGCTGCTCCAGCACACGCCCCGTTTCGCTTTCTAAATGCACCCGAACTCACGTTGAACGCCGGTATGCTGTCCGGCCCCATGCTGTCCAGTGACTGCAGCAGGGCGGCCTCCTGGCCCCAGGTGCTCAGCTCCGCCGGCCAGGGCACCGTCCCCGGCGCGCCGCCAACACCCGACGTCGCGGCGGACGACCTGTCCATGCCAGACACCCCCAGGCGTCGCAAAAAGACTCATTCCCAAAACGAGATCGGCGCGGGGCGCGAAAAAACCCTCCCGGCGTTTCTGGCGCCAAGGATGCCCGGAAAAGGCGGGAAGCGCGGAGCGACCCCCTTTCCTCGAGATGAGCCCGCCATTGACAGCTCGACGACCTCAGAGGCCGACGAAGATCAAAAACCGAGTCCCACGGCGCGTTTCGGCGATTGACAAAACTGCCGCGTCGGCCATCCGGATCCCGGCGGTTCAGGATCAATTTTCGCGCGCGTCGATCTCTCACCTCTGCGATCGGCGGTGGCCCTGCGCGGATGCCGTCCCTCTGCGGTGCATCCTGGCCCCGGGCCCCTCCCCGCCGTCCCCGGGCCGGGCGCTTACGTCCAAAGGGCCGGGGCGCCGACGGTCGAACGGGCGGCAGCCGCCTGGTCGGTTGCTCGCTTGGCCGTGCCAGGTAAGCAGAAAAATGAGTCGTTAATCGCGAAAATGGAGGAAATCGTAGGTAGTGATGACGAAGGCAGGCAGGATCGAGGGGTGACGATCCCTGAACGGGAATTGTACGCTCGAGTCCACGGCAACGGTTTACAGCCGAGGCAAAAGGTCAACAAGCGTTCTGTCCTTTATATTCAATCCGTCTATCAACATCCTTAATGCAATTCCTAGTGCTTCATTATCTCTTCATGCATTCAGTTATTAATAACACTCAATCAGTCCTAGCTGTAACATACAACCCTATTACTCTCAATCGCGAACGCCCTCGTTGCGATCTTTCGTGTGCATTCTAAAAGATCATCATCTCAGTTGACTTTAATCTTGATATCTCAGCACATTCTTGAATCCATATTGTTACAAAAATCAAATACCATCCAGCCCTTTTCATAGCCCTTCAAACCGATGTAGAATCCTTGCATATATTTTCTCACACAGATCATCGTGGTCTTGCCATCGCTGCCATTTTATATTTTCTGTTCGATAAACTCTTTGAGACGGTCAACACGGACTTCTTCTGAATCAGCACCTTGCGCCTTTTGGTCAATCTCATACCTCTGATCTGAGAGGCGACGCAAAACACGATATGGTCCAAGCCAGTGAGCATCCAATTTCCAGCCATACTGCTTGAACCTCACCGTATTGCGTAACCATACTTTTTGACGTGGTTTGAGCTGAACTTTGTGCATCGTTTTGGTGGCTTCTTCTTTTCCCTTCATTATAGCTGCTCGATTTGCATCAACCCCATCACGGCGCAACTGCAATTCGTCAATTCTCTGCAGCAATTCTTCAGACTCTAGGTTTATCCTGACTTCCGCTCACGATTCTACCCTGTGCACTGGTACTGCCACCTCATGTGTTCGCTTTGGTCCATATCCCATCAAGACTTCGAAAAGAGAGCACTTCATTGACTCAACAATCCGAGAGTTGACAGCCAGAACTGCGCGCCTCAACTCACATATCCACGTTCGCTCTGTCCATCAGTTAGCCTCCTCAAACGATCTAACAACTCATGGTTCGTGGGCTCAACCAGTCCGTTGCTTTTAGGTGAGTAGGCTGGTGAATAAACCCATGCTATCCCAAGATCACGTGCCATCTGCCAAAGATGTTGCTCTTTAAATGCCATTCCCTGGTCGGAAAGGCAGATTTTGGGGATGCCAAATCGGGCACAAATTGCACTCAGCATGATCATCACGTGATGGTGATCCGCAGCTGCAACTGGTGTTACTTCACACCACCATGTTGCATAATCTACAACGACTGGCAAATACCTGTAATCACCCACTGGTGTGAGCATACCCAAAAAGTCCCATGCAATAACTTCAAATGGCTCCAATACCAAGCATGTTTCTGATTTCGCTGGGATAACATTTGGGCCATATTTTCGACAGGCTTCATGGGCTTTGATATTGTCACTGATGTCTCTTGCCATAGTAGGCCACCAGTATATCCTCATCAGTTGTGTCAGTATTATGCGTGCACCGTAGTGGCTCACATCATCATGAACGCCACTGAGAACATGTTTTCTGTCCTCCTGACATACCACAAGTTGTGGATTGCCCACAGAATTCTTGTGGTATAACTTCCCATGCACAACCACAAAAATAGTTAGCCTGGCACTTGATCAATCTCTAATCCTTGTTTGGCATTTCTGGTCGAAAATCTCCAATTGCAATGTATTTTTGCATGTTATCATACCATTCGTCACCGCCAGGCACCACAATCATCACATCCAAATCTTCATCGACTGCATCTTCCTCCTCCTGAATCATAGACAATCTCAAGAGATCATCAGCATTTCTGTTCAGTTTCCCAGGCTGGAGCATGATCTCAAAGTCGTATTCCACAAGAATCATGCACCATCGTGCGGCCCTTGATGGCACAGTTTCGGGATGCTTCAACAATCCTTTCAGGGGAGCGTGGTCTATGCAGACAGTGGCAAGTCACCCCAGAAGGTAATGTCTCAGCTTTTTGAAAGCCACAACCACAACCATCAGCTCTTTTTCAGTCACTCTATATATGGTCAGTTATTCTCATCTCATTCTCATCGCATTTTCAGTCACGCCATAAATTATGTAACTTTTCTTTGCCCTTGTCAGCACTTTGCTCAAGTACTGGGGTGTGTTAACCCGTCTGTTCCCAGCTTGCTGAGATCCGCTCCCAAACACGCATCTGATGCATCAATATGCAATAGAAATTTTTTGTCAAAACGTGGTACAATCATCACTGGAGATATCATTAGTGCTTGGTGTAGATTATCAAATGTGCTGTGTTGCGCAGGCTCCCATTCAAATCCAACTCTTTTGTGTGTCAAAACACACAAAGGTTGTGCGCATTTTGCAAAACCCTTAATAAACCTCTTGTAGTAGTCCACAAACCAAAGAAATCTCTGGACACTCAAAGTGTTACGCGGCCTTTCCCATGTCTTGATCTTTTCAATTTTCCCTGGCTCAGGTTTGAGACACTTTGCACTGACCAAGTGGCCAAGGAATACATGGAATTCTGCAGAAAACTGCAATTTTTTGGATTCAAACTCATCCCTGCCATTTTGTAGTATTGAAAACACTTCCCAAGCATGCTTATATGATCCCCAAAGCTGCCTAAGCCAACCCCGCAATCATCAAAGAACACTTCCACTTCAGTCCCAATAAGTGAACCAAAAGTTTGCTGATTGAGTAGAGCATAAATGGGGGCACATTGGTGATACCGAACGGCACCACTGTGTAGCGGAACTTGCCAAACAACATAACAAACGCTGTATAATCATGAGCACGTGGTGCAAGTTCCACCACATAGTAGCCATTGAAACCATCAAGCACTGAGTAGTATTTTCTTCAAGCCAACCTGTCCAAACACGCTTCAGCATTGGGTATTGGCCACTGAATTGGAACAATTGCATAGTTTAGTCGACAATAGTTGTGGCACATTTTATATGCTCAGATTTTTTCTTGGGGAAGGTTGTCCCTGCGCCCCATGGACCATAATACTCCTCCATTATGTTCACTAATAATAACTTAGCGCAGCGAGTCCTTGCAAAGGCCTTGATTTCTGGTGGCCAACGTTGATTCTTTCTTGTGCACATGGGCTTGGTTCCAGGCTGTAGCTCAATGTCACACTGTACCAGATTTGTGCGACTTAATTTGCTCAATTCATGAGCAAACATGTTTCCGTAGCGACACAATAAGGTGTCAAATGCTGATCACTGCTCAGGTGTGGCTAGGCCACCAACATTCAAGGTGTCGACATTATCCATTGCAATGTGGAAGCAATCAACAACCTGTGACCTACAATAAATTGCATCAGTTGCCACTGGTTGTACCACACAACCTTCCTTGCGAACATCCCACAGGGGCACCATACTCTCAGAATTAATCCCACCGGTTCTTTTGGAGTCATCAGCTGGTGCATTGCTCTCAATTCCTCCTCCATAGGCATCATCAAAAGCGATGCCCAATGTAGTCTCTTCGAATTGAGGAGCCAACACAGCCTTGCGGATAGCAATTGCCTCTTGATTGTTCATCCACTTGATGTTCTGGCTGACATCTTTTCCATATGCTTCTATTTCTTATAGGAAACTATCATGAACCAGTCCAAAGTCACCATTTGACTCAAAAAACGTATTTTTCTGCTTGGGCTCATCTTGCACCGGCAGCGTCTCGGTCAGCACATGTCGTTCATCAGAATTAATTTCACGAACCACCAGCACCAGATATCCTTCCGTTGCTTCTTCCTCTAGTTCTTCTGATTCTGCCTCTTCTTCGGTCGCTTCGCTTTTTGATTCATATTCATCGGATTCATTAGACTCGCTAGTCGCAACTGAAGCATCACCAGCGATTGCTCTCATCTCATGAGTAATGCAATCAAGCAACTCACAAACACGCTCGGAATCAATGAGCTGTGTCGGCCCCCCCACCAATGGCAAGTAGCTGCCCTCGGTGCTCTGAATAAAATATGAATTTGTGCCCCAGAATGACACCGCTTGATTAAGCCTCAACCATGGCTTACCAAGAGGTGCTGGGTGTCCTACGTTAGTGTGCATCAGATGGAACACAGCATCTGTTGTGACACCAGCCACAACAACATGAGTTTTGACATAGCCAAGCAAAGGTCGCCGTCCACCATCTGCCATACACACAGCAGCAGCACTTGGACCCAAAGCACGCAATCAGCATGTTCTGGCTGCATCTGGTTCCATCAAGTTCAGCATTGCTCAAGGGTCAATGATAACCCCTTGACAGGCTTTATCAGCAACGTGGCAGTTAATTTTGATTGCCTTTTTGGTTGCCAACTTGTTGGCCTTAGCTACCATCACCTCTGGTGCTCTTGTGACTGGTTGTGTACTTGCGGCTGGTTGTGTACTTGCGGCTGGTTGCGCACTACTCATAGCTTGTGGCTGTGAGCTACCTTCCACATCCATATCTTCTCCTTTTGGTTTTGCTTTCTTTGGCCTATCCAATGCAATCCCAGTGCGCAATTCATGTCACATTGTTGGGGATACTTGGAGCGGTTGTCCCAACGAAATTGAAACCAGTAGATTGAACAAGGCTTCAGATACTTGGAACTTGGGTTTCCCTGGCCACACACAATTACTATCAATGGAGTACGCTTTTTTCGTTCACCCACACGTTTGAAACAAGCTGTATTCTTGCTTGGTTATTATTTGCCCTCTTCAATTGCTTGTTCACCAGCAAATGCTTCCAATTCCATTGTCATAACATCATGGCTTCCCTCGTCATTCACACGACGACTTGATGATAGTCGCTAATGGCCTTGAGGTGGGTCACCAAAACCTTGATTATCCTCAGCTTGGACATTTTCAGCTGTCCCAAGAGGCGTTACATTTGCTCTTGTTAGTGGCCGACCCCCACTAGTATTGTTTAGGCCATAATCTTAATGCCGATTGTTGTTGTCGTTAGCTCTACCACGAATTTGATTCTCTCTCTAAGTCATGCATCCTCCACCTCTTCGACAACTTCTGCCACAATTTGCTGCTCCCCAATTCCCAGAAAAATGACTCGATTCTGCACGGTCTTTCAAGCGCATCATGGCAATGAGCTTGCTTATGGATTGCGCCAACTTCTCCGCATTTCGTTCTAGCCCATCAATATCCATCTTGTTTGATGTCATGGCCTGGTAGCTGATCATCACTAGTACTCTACCGAAACACTCAAAATGGACTCTAGGTCGTTGCAGTCCTATTGTAACCAACCGTTTGATGGATGTCTTGAATCTTCGATCCCAAAAAGGTTCTCGCAAAGTTCACCTAGGCAATGTAGAACTCTAGTGCTCTTGGCGCTCAATCCGCCCCGGGGTGTAATAAGCTAACCTGGTCTGTGTCTCTACTCGCACACCCCCTGCCTCGGTTGCCAATTGACAAAGGTAGGCAAAATCGGGGGGTGACGATCCCTGAATGGGAATTGTACACTCAAGTCCACGGCAATGGTTTATGACCAAGGCAAAAGAACAACGAGCATTTTATCCTTTATATTCAGTCCGTTCATCAACATCCTTATTGCAATTCCTAGTGCTTCATCATCTTTTCATGCACTTAGTTAATAATAACACTCAGTCAGTTCTGATTGTGATAGTGATTCATTATTATATACCTGCTCATCTTGAGCTCACTAATTTTTTTTGTGATAGTGACATTGTTCTTTCTTGTGACATGTTCTTTTTTGCGATGGTGTTGCATGCCACTGCTGCAAATGTACTTATTTCTGCAACAATGCCCGAGCTATTCTTTTTTGCGATAGTGGTCCTCACTAATGTGTGACTTATAGGTCGCTGCTCCACAAGGAATAGGGGCCGCAAGGCAGCAAGGTGCACAAGAGGAGGGACTATGGCAGATGAGAGTGCATCAAAAGAGGAGATGGTAGTTCTTTCGTGTACATAGCATGCCTGGTCATACAAACTTATGGCCAAGTCATTTTGTTTTCAGGAAGTGTCCTGTGCTATGCCAGACTAAGAATGAAGGCAACGCAGGCTTCCTTGAGCAGCTAAGGACCCCGCCCCCCTCCAACATGCTTCGCCAACTTGCAAGAGGAAGCTCAAGATTTCGATCAGCGTTGGCAACCACCCATTCAAATGCATTGCACTTGTGTTGCACACAAGCCCCCACTGCGTGCGCTTGCAATGGCGCACCCCCACATTCCCGGCCTACATGCACAAGCGATTGCCTAGGGGGGATGGTCCTCATCGGCTCCTCATCTGGCCCAGCCCACCAAGTGCCGTTGGGCATGCCTAGCAACTTGTGAATTGAAAAATGCCAAGTGTGCTAGTGAATATGCTAGTGCAACCCATGCTACACTCAACCATTCCTCAACAAAGAGTCAATTTTTGGAAGCTTTGCTAGGTTGCCTACTTGGCGATCCCCACCAAATTTTGTAAATTTCAACTCACACAAGTTGCTTTTGGGCAGGTTCATGATCAGTCTTGATGAAAACCAGCAAACATATAGGTGGATCGCAAGCCTCCACTATGTGGTCTTTGGGTAGCTCGGTGGTATTGCTAGTGGTTTTGGTAACCACGATGGAATCGCAATTGGGCCCACTTACATCCCCTTTTGCATCTCCAAGATCGTGTGTGTGTTTGTTTGTGGGGTCATTGAGGCTTTGCCAAGCTGTTTCACACCCTTGCTGCCTTGGCCATAGGCAGATTGTTGCACAATTAGCTTTAATTTCGGCTTGGCTCATTGACAGGAGGGCACAAGCCCCATTTCTTTATAGAAGCTCCGTGTTGTCCGATCCCCCGATCCTTGCCTCGCTTGGAAATTCAGCAAAGTGTGTTGGAGGGGGGTGGGATCCTCGGCTGCTCTAGGTAGCCTATGGTACCTTTGTTCTTGGGCTGGCATAGCACAAGGGGGTCATGGGAGCCATGACTTTTGGTGCACATACGGGGTCATGTGTAGTTTTGAATGCAGCATATTTTTGGCAACGGGCACAAGGGCACTGATACAACAACCTTGTGTGGATAGGGTGCTTGCCCTCTTCAAGCCGCAAACCCACCTCGCCGGGCACCTTGGACATAGGGATGACCACCCCGGCCTATTCCCATATAATAATATGTAATATAATATCCCAACTCGGGGACACATTACTATATCTTGGGCAAGGCGTCCCCCACACTAGGAGACCAAGGTGGGGCGTCCCTCACTCAAGGCCTGTGCATAATAGGCACATATAATGCAGTGTGTATCGTTGGCATACAGGGCATCTCCCCGCAAGGGGGAAGGTTACGTTGCTACTGACTGCTATCCGCTGCGAGCCTTCTTGGCGTATGCAACCCTCTTTGCCTACAACTTCGGTATTCATGGTGGCACATGGCTTCCTAAGTCATACTTTAGTCATGGCCACTACTGCAACAAAGAGCAATAGGGCCGCTATTGCAAAAATGAACAATCCCAAACACCATTGCAAAAAAAACAATCCATTGTCACAAAAAAGAGTAATTTGGGATTGTCCCAAAAAAGAACAATCCACTATCACAAACAGAAAATATTTACCTTACCAGGATATATTAAACTTTCTGATGATGATAACAACCACATCCTTGCCTTGATGTGTGAACTTTGTGAGTAAATGAAATGTTGCAGAAATTTCAGTGAATTCCTTATAGGAAATATGCGGGTAACTGCATCCTATTAAATTTGGCCTATTGGGCCCTCCTGCTATATAGGTAGGCCAAGCGGCACTGCCCACTTGAGGGCCTATATCGTTCCATAAATCGTTATGCTTGAATTGTAGCAGGCGTTATGCATCACTAGTGGTAGCCATCACTAAATGCTCTATTGTTGGTCGCCTGGTCGTGACACCACCCATTTGTAGGCCTATATTGTTGTATGTTCGGTTCGCCATAATGGCACCTCATTATTGATATAATGAGCGTCACATAAAGCGCCTTCACTACGTTTCACTATCGCCCCAAGAGGCCTAGACATGGCCCGCATAGTGCTTGGAACTCTGATGTACCACCTCACCAAGAAGCTAATGCACTGACGAGATAATGTTTCTACACCAAGAAAGGATTTCTAGAGACCTATCCACTATAGGACGGCCAATAGGGCTTTAGTTAGTACAAAAAATCCAACATTGGTACAATTCGACCATTTATTTGGTAGCAACTTCTGAAGCTTGTGCAAAGCAGCCTGTCTATGAGAGAACCCCATGATTTTGCATCCGACCTATGGCGGCCTGGCCAAGAAATGTGCACGAACCTGATGGACCACCCACGAGCAGACCCTACAATCTCATCCAAAGGGACCTTGCATAGATCCCTGCACAAACACAAAACCACAATGCACCCCACAATGCATGGTTACTAATTTTTTGCGATAGTGCTACTCATTATTGCCACAACGTTGTTCATTTCTACGACAAATGCCCGAAGTGTTCTTTTTCGTGCTGGTGGCGTAGTCTAGTATGTGACCTGCAGGTCACCGCTTTGCTGCCCCGTGGGGCACGCCGACGATTGAAATGGGGTTGCTGGCCTTGAGGCTCCCAAAGCCATAGGCAACCACGATAAAGGCAAGCCGGTCAATGCGCAGTGCAAAAGCAAGATCAAAGCCAATGGGCGGGTGCCGTGGCAAATGGCCAGTGGCCCAGCAGGGAATGGGTGTGGCCTACAAAAGCGAAGAGGCCAAAACAAGGGAGGGGGGAAGGGCAGGAGGGTGGACGGGTGCTGGGCACCCCGGCGGATGGTTCATCAAAGGGTCAGGGCCGCGGGCCTCTCCAGGAGGACCGGAGAGGCGTGACATCAATCCACGGTGGATCTCCACCTATGCATGGCAAAGCGTGGTGTCCGCTTTGGCTGCTTGTGGGCACCGACTGATGTCACTCATGGGTGCCCCGATTGGCACCCATGGCTACCATCAATTGGTGGCCATAAGGGGAAAAATGGTGGGAGTGGCAAGCGACGGGCAGCCTCCCACTCCTACCCTTTTTGTGGTGTCTTTTGAGTCCAACACTTGCGTGCCGTGTAGGCCATGACTGCCTTTGGCATACGCCCCTCATGGGCACTGAATGATGCCACACGCAGTGCCAATCTAGGCACCCGTGAGTGGCCATAAGGGGCAAAAATGGTAGGAGTGGGAGGCGACGTTTGGCCTCTCACTCTCGCCATTTTGTGCTGTGTTCTAAACCCAAGCGCTGGACGCAAAATAGACTGTAGTTCCCATAGTTTGCAATTGACCCTGTGGGCGCCGATTGCTACCATTCGTGGCTATTGATTAGGGCATTTGCTAGCGGCAACATTCAGTGATCATGAGGAGCATCAACACAGGAGTGGGAGGCAACTTTCGGCCTTCCACTCCCACCGTTTTGTAGTGTCTTTGCGCCCAACCTTTGGGCTAGGCCTTGCAAGTTAGCCGGCCAAACCACCTGTGTGTGTCTTGGCATGTGTTAGTGGCCTGCCAACGGACGGAATCCACCTGGCTGGTACCTACACATGCCTTGGCCCCCCGTGGGCGTGGCCCACGAACCATGAGACCCTAGAAGAGTTGTCTTGACACAGGAAAAGGGTTCCCCTGTGGCAGGCAGGGTTGCCTAGCACAAAGGTCACAATTGGCCACTATTGCAAAAAAGAACAATAGGGCCATTATCACAAAAATGAGCAATCTCAACCACTATCACAAAAAGGAACAATCCACTACCGTAAAAAAGAGTAGTTTCACATTGTCGCAAGAAAAAACTATCCACTATCATAAAAAGAAATATTTACCCAGCGATGGAGGGGGGTTACCAAAAAAAGTGACTGGGGGAATTTAGTCAAGAGGCAAAGTCGTCCCAATCTGCTAACACGCTTTCATTGTGGGAGGCTCAATGATAATAAATACCATGCTAGAAAATCAGAAGATAACAAGTGGGGCATCTGTATGGGCCCGACCCTGATTGCAAAACGGGTGTGTGCGGAAAACAAAGTGGTGGGGCCATGGAGGAGGCCCATACCAACAATCTTGCTTCAGTGGTTTGGAGGCGCCGGCCGTTGGTGAAACGCACCATCTCAGATGTGGCCAAAGGGGGCAACGGGAATAGGGGTTGCGGGAAGACAACAACCATATTGGGGGTTGGTGGGCAAATCCATGTCATGATCCCACCTGCAGGGAGATGATGGCTCAAGAAGCTAAAGTGGGATAGGTCCCACTTTAAACAACTCCCAGTTAATCATTGTTGCAGCCCCGTTGGCAGCTGCTGGTTTTCGGAGGCCATTGGAGGTTGGCCGGCCTCTCCACCTTAGATGGTGGGTGTATGTGGGGCAGTCGATTGTGTGGTCGCGTGGTGGGCCCAATGCTTGACAAGGATCGATCCCTAGAGCTTGCTATTGGTGAGAGGTAGTGGTGCAGTGAGGCAATGGTTTGGTAGCTTGCGGGAGACCAAAGAGTGGGCCAAAGGTGTTACACGATTCCATGCATGCGCATGTACTTATCGCAGGCGCGATGCCCAATCGCGGGTCCATCACGGTTGTATCAAGACAAGACAATACAAGTGCATATCCAAGCACATTGTCACCATCCTCCATTCACCCACGACCGACCCGTTTCCCTATAGACTTCAGTACTACCCATCATTTATCTAAAGCCCTAGGTACTACAATTTCACAGGGCCATAACTTCATCAATTCTTAACGGATTTGGGTGTTCCAAAAGCCTAGGGGCATCAAGAGCTTCTACACAACGTCGATTAAGCCTAACCCCAAGCAGCTATATAATAATCACAATGGCAACATGGACTTATTAATGAGGGGAAACGCTTGGAAATTACTCAGTGCTTTGCCAATTGTATGCAGATACCAAATTTGATTATTTCAACAGGGTATTGAGTAAGATAAAATTCTGAGGAGCTGGAATCAAGAGGACCCAACAGAATTTTGAAGAAAGTGAGGGAGAAAATGGATAGTTTTAGTAGGATAATCATAAAAGTATTATGCATAAGGATGTCAAGTTGTTAGGAAGTAATAGTGGAGTAACTGGGAGCGTAAGACAACTTATCCAAAGAGTGGAGGAGTGGGTCATTTGGACAAACATTAGTGACCCAGTGTCATAAACTGCTCAAACTCCTTCAGCCCTTCAGATGCTCGCCATGCTTAGGTGCGGCAATAGAGGGAACAATAAGCTTTTGCCACTCTTAGAAGATGTTGAGGAACTCATATTAGAAGCAAAGGAGTTCATGGCTAAACGCTTGAGATTTTTGGGAAGAGCGGCACAAGAGGTGATTGGAGATGGCTGATATTAAAAGGTTGTGGGTGTGGGGCTCCTGCCCTCTTTGAGCTGCTGACCCACCTCGCCGGGCAAATAGGTCCTTACGGGGACCTAGGTGGGACCACCCCTCCTACTCCCACATCCTAATACCTACCTCGGTTACCATGGGTTGAGGAATAGTAACGTATCTTGGGCAGGGCGTCCCCCACACTAAGGGCCGTTAGTAAGGTGTCCCCTACATCAGGCCGGTGAGCATAACATTTGTCCCCCTCAGGGAGTGGGGCGTCCTCGTCCCAATAAGTGGATACGGGAGTAGAAACATAAGTATATATATGCGTAACTGGCTGTGCGATTTGCCACATGCCCAGTTCGCGTGGTTGCTGTGCAACTGCGACGAAGAGAAAGAGTGGTTGTTACATGACCTTTCGGCCTCCCTACAACCCTCAAAACTCTTCCTTCAGCCCATAGGCTGGAATGTTCAACCGCTGGCCGTTCGGCCTATGTCCACTGCCGAAAAGTCAAGTTATGCAGATCATGCTGCTCAGCCCTGGCCTCCCCTGGCCATCCAACCCCGGCCTCCTCGAGGGTGCTGCTGCTCTCGTCTCGACCTCTGACGCACACGAGGAGGAGGTCTTGGGGGGTTGACAAGAGGGCCGTCATAGTCCACCCTCTCCCCACTCAGAATTGCTAGGGTCATGGCATTCATATGCCCAAACAACGTGTGAGAGCGGGGTCCGGTATAACCGGTGTTCTTCTGGGCCTATTTCAGCAAGATCTGTCACATGCACATTTGCGCTTTAGTTCATTCCATCATGTACTTTTCGTATTGCAATCAGCTCAAACATGCACAATAGAAGTTCTGCCATTCTCAAATGCTTGAACCAGTTCTTGTGCATTGGCCACTGCCTTTGTTGATTCTCAGCTGTTATGTTCATGACCATAACCCAGCCATTTGACAAAGTACTCTACGGAGTCTTGTCATCAGCCACGCTTTTTAATCCTCTTATCTAGGATGTGTTCAACTTTATATTCCAGTTCTCCTTCGATTTCGATAGGAACTGGTGGTGGCTGCACTCTGCCACTTGCTTTATAAGGCTTAATCTTTAATACATGAAATATTGGATGTATCTTATGCATGCTTTCCGGTAGTTCCAGTCGATATGCGACAGAACCTATCCGGTCTAGGATGGTGAAGGGCCCAATCCACATCAGTAATAACTTCTGAGTTCCAGGGTGTTTGAGGGTAATATGTTGTGTCAAAAGGAGGACGTCATCTCCTTTATTAAACGACATATCCCTCCGGTGGCGGTCAGCATGCTTTGACTGCCTGTCTCATGCTTTTTCTAAGCACGCCCTAGCCTCTTTCAGCGCTGATTGGACACGGTGATCAAATCGTGTCACTGCTGGTAATCCCTCCACTAGGGGTGTACTAGTATGCCTTAAGTAAGGCTGTTGTGCCCTATCAATGGCCACTGCCAAGCCGCGGGCATTCAGATTGTTATAGCCTTTCAAAGGCTTCCGAATTTGCATCCCAAGAGCTAAGCGACTCTTTGGGTATCGACCGTAGTTCACATAGAACGGGGTCTCCTGGGTGGAACTGTTTTTTGAGTTGTTCATTGCAAACTCGGCCATGGCTAACAGTTCATCCCACGCGTCATGGTCAGAATGCGTATAATTGCGTAAGTAATCCTCCAGAATCCGATTCATAACTTTGGTCTGGCCATCCGTTTGTGGATGGTACGCAATGCTCATGTTGAGCTGAATTTTCCACTTCTCGGCCAGGTACCGGTAAAACCTGGAAGTGAACCGAACGTCTCTATCGGACACTATCTGAGAGGGGAGACCGTGGTGCCTTATCACATTATGCACCAACAGGTCAGCTGCTCCTTCTGCGGAGAGCTCTGTGGTCGTGGCTACGAGGCAGACCATTTTGGTCAGTCTATCGACAAACACAATGATAGCATCATGACCTCCCTTATTTTTTGGCAGTTGTGTAATGAAGTCCATGGACAGTTCAGTCCAAGGCTCCTCAGGAATGCCCAAAGGCTGTAATAAGCCTGGGGTCTTCTGACGATAATACTTAGCTTGTTGATAAACCAGGCAAATATCAACATGTAGTTGTATTTCTCGTCTCATTCCTGGTCACCAGTAATACCGCTGGACCAAATCCAGGGTTTTGGCCTGACCAAAGTGTCCTGCACTTGGATGGTCATGCGCCAACTGGCAGATCTCAGTCTGCAGACTGGCAGGTATATATACCTACTTGCCTCACAGCCATAATCCGTCTGCACAACGCATCTCTTGCTGTTGTTTTACAGACTCAAGCTGGGGATCTTGGCCATAAGCCTAACGGATCCTAGAGGCTAATTGCTCTGCCTCTACCATCTCTTTAGTCTTTTCCTTTTGTCCCCGCTTGCGTATTACTCTTAAGCCACAAACAACCAGTTGACTCTTCCTCCTGGCTTCCTGCTCATCAGGAGATGGAGGAATGCGAGAGAGTGGATCAGCCACATTCTTTTGCCCTGGGCGATATTCCCAGTCAAAGTCAAACTGTTGTAAGATTTCTGACCACCTGGCCTGTCTTCGGCTCAGTTGTGGTTGTGACTTAAGGTAAGTCAACGGACAATGGTCCGTTACCAGTTTGAAGTGTGTACCCTCAAGGTAACACCTCCACAACTGGACTGCGTGAACAGAAGCGAGAGCCTCTTGGTTTATCATGCTATAGTTCAACTCTGCTGGGAGGAATTTTCTACTGGCGTAGCAGATTGGATGATTATCCTGCATCAGGACTACTCCCACAGTAGTTTGAGATGCATCTACTATGACCTCAAAGGGTCTCTCAGGCTCTGGCATTTTGAGCAATGGAGCTGTGGTCAAACACTCCTTTATATGCTCAAATGTCTCTTAACATTTTGTCGTCCACTCCCACTTGCCATTCTGTTTGGTCAAGTCCATCAAAGGAGTAGCCATTTTCGAATAGCCCTGTATGAACTTTTGAAAATAGTTTACCAGCCCGAGGAACTATTGTACGTGCTTCATGCACTGTGGTACAGGCCAGTTCTTCACCTTCTCGATCCCTTCGGGATCTGGGCGAATGCCCTCTTGAGACACAATATGCCCCAGATAGGAGATTTCCTCCTTGTTGAAATGACATTTGTGTATATGACAATACAACTTCTGTTGTCGTAGCACTTCTAACACATGGCGAAGGTGTTAAAGATGTTCCTCAGTAGTTTGGCTAAACACTAAGATGTCGTCCAGATATACCAAGATGTGTTTGCCAATTTGATCACCAAATATATGGTGCATCGTCTGCTGGAATATTGCAGGGGCATTAGCGAGTCCAAAAAGAAGCACCTTGAACTCGTATAAGCCCATCGGCATAACAAAAGCCGTTTTGGCATAGTCTGCCTTGTCAATGCAAAGTTGATAGTACCCTTGCTGCAAATCGATAGCCGAGAAAATCTTGGCTCCTTGCAGTTGATCCAAAAGGGTGTCTATCCAAGGAATCGGCCACTTGTTTTTAATAGTGGCTTTGTTCAGTGCTTGATAACCAATACGCATCCGGAGGCTACCATCTGGCTTTGGTACGAAGAGTACCGGGGCCCCAAATGGACTGCTGCTCTCCGTGATCAAACCTTTTCTCAACAGGCAATCTACCTGGGATCTGATCTCGTCCATTTCTTTTGGACTATACCGGAAGGCTGGCCGCCTTACCGGTTTGGTTCCCTCTTCAAGTGGAATGGTCAAAGCCACTCCCCGATCTAGGGGAAGGCCAGCAAGGAGTTCATCAGGAAAAAGATCCTTGTACTCCTCCAAGAGGGATGTAATTTGTGCTGGGTTCACTGCATTGGATGTGGTCTGTCGACCTGAAGTGGCTGAAGGGCCTGGTGCATCCCCCTCAGGGAGATCGCCGACCCGGCGAACCAAAACCAAACGAAGAGGAGATCCCCATTGGTAGGCGCGACGAGCGTAACCCAAGGAACACAAATGACCCAACCGATGCGTAGGCGAAGGTGGAGAAGGGGTGTGCTGGGGCGAATTGCGAAGGGTAAACTCGCGGCCACGGGAAACCACCCGGATGTGTCCACGACGATAATCCATGACACCAGTGTGCTCATAGAGCCAATTGTCACCAAGAATAATGTCATAGTCGTCAGGGAGGTCAATGACCACACAACGGACAATGTTCTTATACCCTTGAATTGTTAAGTGTACATCGACCACTCCTAAGGAAGGGAGTGAGGATCCATCGGCCAGGAGCACTTCAGTCTCCGGCAAAGCAGAGTCCACACGGGGAGGTGTGGAGAACTCCGTGGGGTCGACAATACGACGAGTAGCTCGTGCTAACCGCTGAAGGCAGTTATGGCAACGAAGTTGCCTATAAGATACCACGTTTGGCGGTTTAGGAGTAAGGCCCAACCGTCGACAACATGTTGGGTTGATGTAGGCCGTACCGGTCGCCCCCGTGTCAAAGAGGATGGATGCGGGTTGATACCCTACTTGACCGGTAAAGGTTAAACGAGGGTGGTCTTGTGATACTCCATTAATGCGGTGACCCGCTGGCCCCTCTGGGGGTTGATAATACACATTGACCGGCCAAGGAATGCCAGGCATGTCCTTGCGACCCGAGCGATCCTCACACGGTTGTGTGAATAACCATGTACCCTTTGGGTAATGAATGAGAGTGCGCATGTGGCGCAGTCTCGGATCATCGAGGAAGTCCCGCCATGCGGGTAGAAGAATGCACGTTCCCACTTGGTGGGGAGCCTTTGCTTGTTTAGCAAAGTAATGGTCTAAGAATGGACCAGCATTCTTAAAAGGTGGATTGATCTACACGAATTCATGCGATAGCGGTTTTGTTAAGAAACTCGCATATGTGGAGCAATATCGCCCGCACAGCGCGTTATCCCCTTTCGGGTTAGAACAAGCATCCAGTGTAAACTGGTGGGAAACCAAAGATTGAATATGGTTGAAGTGCACAGGATGCAACATGCGATCAGAATGATCCACTTCATTCTGTAGACCCTTTCGGGTTTTCTCAGACTGTGTATTCTTTTGATGAATTGTCATCACGTGATTGACAGCAATTTGCAACTGTTTCAGCTTAGGAACTAGAACGATTGGTGCCACATTCTTTCGCACATTCAGGGGTGCTGTCAGAAATTTAGCACTATTCACATTGTCCTTTTGTGCTGGCAAACACAATGCATGTGAGTTCTTGGCCACTGTTTTCACAGTTCGATCGGAACTCACCTGCATGGAGGGAAGCGTCCCACGTCCTGGGCAATCACCGCCTGATAGATGGCCGGCATGGAAGGGTTTAAACTATCTAAAACACCTCCCTACCCGTTTCAGTACATCTATTATTATCTTGCGCAACTGCTCACGATCGGTGACCAACTTCCCTTCCATGGGATCGTGTATATCCGCATGCGGCTCATACATGCGATCACCATGGGCCTGTGATCCATTCTTCGAGTCAGTACGAGAACCTTTATGAATCATTCCCCCTCAACCTTTCGGCCTATTGTACAACACAGGCTTTCCCCGATTATCCACTCGTAACGCATGGTGCTTGTGAATGATCTTATTAGGGGGCAAACGGTTACTCGTATTCAATCGGCTATTTTGGCTTTCATTTCGACGTGAGCCATATGCCTTATACTCCTGGTCATATATTGGCCCCACCTTATACAAATGAGCTCTCAAGCTCGTATAAGTGGCCCATTGCTCATCATCTTTATTTAATAAACATTTTCTTTTTATATCTGGACGGAGTCCAGTATATAGTGTATGCAACTTGGAAAAATCATCCAGATCATTCTCACACTTGAGAAACATCTGTTCCAAAAGTTGCATGTATTTGATCGTATCGGGACTCGAGGTCCCTGCCTTTGTAAAGGCTGCTATCTCAGACCGAATTTCAAAGTCTGACCATTTATGATCATAAAGTGTCTCTATGCCATACTTAAATTGTTCCCATGACAGTTGAAATTCTGGTTGGGAGAGCACTTCAGCGTCAATTGTAACCCCCCACAAGTGGCCCAACTGGGCTAGCAAGCCGTGCTTCACTGACTCTTCTAGAGTATTCAGTGCTATCCATCCCCATTGAGATCGGGGGGCCACAGTGGTCTTGAAATACATAATGATTTCCTGCAACCACTTGGTCAATGCTTGCTTATCTTCATTTCACTTTGGGGGTTTTATGCCTTGAGTATTCATCTTAGGCATGCTCACCTGACTGTCCCTTTTGGGCTGAAGATATACCGGCGCATAGGGCACTCCCTGAGCCACCTGGAGATATCCCTGGCCCATGTATCCAGGGCCCATGGGATCATAAACTTCCGGGGGCGGAGGAGGCCCGTCAATGGCCATATGCAGCCCCTCTGCCACAGACGCCAACCGCTCATCATGCGGTGGCTCATGGACTTGCATCAGGCTTGGCGGATGTCCCACTATGCCTTCAAGCTCTCCTGGCTCCACCAAATAGGATGGCTCTCCAAGAGGCTGAGATGGGATCACCTGCTGCCTTGGGGCTGCCGGCGCCTACTGTACCCTTTCGGGTTGTTGTACCCTTTCGGGTTGTTGTACCCTTTTGGGTTGATACTGGTACACCACCTGCGGTTGGATGTACCTTGGTGCCTGACTGCCCGCCGGATCAAAGGGCGACATCTCCTGTAACCTCTGCAGTTTCTGCTGCATTGTCGGCATCTGAGGACGCGGCGCCTTTGCACCCATCTGGCCTATCGTAAAGGGCACTGCCGGCTGTCTTGGCACCATTTTGGGCTGTCGAATTGCCATTTCTGGCAGGGGAACTAGACGGACCGGTGCTGAAGGACGAGGTGGCCTTGATGGTCCCGCCGGTAGCTGTACGGTTCCTTCCATAGGAACCCGTCGGCCCGTCAGCTGAACCGCCTGCCGCTCCGTGGCGGCCTCCTGGCTCTCAGGCACATATATGCCTAGCGTGGTTTGCTGCACATCAAACAGATCCCGCAACTTGGCGGGGATGCGTTGCAAAGCGTCTAGAGGTACCGCCGCACGGTACGGGGCTCATTGACCACTTGGATGGTAGTACCCCTTGTAGTACACACCACCGTGGGGGTCGTGGAATGCCCCGAGCGTGTCCCAGAACCCATGGGCATTCTGTATCACAGGTGCCTTCATTATGGGAACTGGCCCTCTGGGTTGGGCATAGCCCACCTCCCGCTGCTGCGCCACACGCTGTTGAAACCGCGGATCAGGTTTCCCCTGCCGATACACAATTCCTCGGGGACCCTGTCCATAACTGCTCTCCCCAACTAGGGGCCTTTTCGGTTGTTGAGCGGGCTGTTGGCCTTTATGCCGAGCCACCTGGAACTAGACAAACTCGGCATAATCCTCCTCGCCCATCGCATCGAGCAGTCGGGCAGCCTTTATGGCTTCTGCCCTTGCCTTCTCCAAAGCGGTTTCCTGTCTTTTGACAGCAGCATAATCCTCCCTTCTTTTGCGGGAGATGGGTTTAGCTGGGGTGCCTGCTGATCCGAGATACACAACCTCGTCATTCTCAGCTGAATCCCCAATTTCTGCACATGTACGCAAATGTACACTCGCAACAGGATTTAAATGAGGTATTGCTTCCGCAGTATTACCTGGAACTGGTCTCTGAGTTCCTTGGGATTCCTCCCCTGCCTTTTCAGGCTGCTTCTTGGCCTTTTCAAGTTGCTTCTTCTCCACCGAAGGCTTCACCTCCTGCACTGGGGGTTTCACCTTCTCCGGGGCACTGGTCTCCTTAGCCGGGGGCAATGCCTTTTCAAGCTGTTGTATAGAGAACCGAGCGGGATGAGTAACTCCACTGTCACTCCCGCTCGACTCATCTGCCCATCTGGCCATCTACCGTGGTTGACCCCTTTCAAGCTCAACAAAAGCTTCCGCTTGTTGGGCCGGATCTAGCTCATCAGCCACCGGCTTAGCCTCAAGGCGCTGCACCTTTTGGCTGCCTCTTGCGGAGAAAAACCGCCTGATCTCAGCCTTGCGCTGGCATTTATGAGCTTGCTTACGCTCATATTTTTTGGGATTCAACTGTCTATCCCGCTCATGCCGTATAGCTCTCAGCTCTCTATGCTGGCTGGATTTCCGAGCCTTTTGCTCATCCAATTTCTTCGCACAGCCAAACCGATCCCGATTACAAATATGCCACCTCTCTTTTTCTCTTCTATGCACTTGCGCCCGCATCGACATATCGCCCGGTAATAGGGAAGCGCATGAAGACAACGACAATTCTGAAATCTCTTCCCACCGTTCGTGGGGATCATTGGGATCCGGTCTTTCCGGGCTTCCCTTGCTCAAATCCCAAGGCTCGGGGATATGTCTAAGCGCAAAGGCCATCTTTTCCAGCCAATTCGGGTCCTCTTTGGTAATCTGGTCAGCCACTCCAGGAACATACCACCATTGGATCCTTATCAATCTTGTAGTGCTTAACCTTTCTCCAAACCGTTCAGCGGCCATTTGCCAGCCCTCATCTAGATGGTCAATGCGATTGCTATGGAACTTAGTCCACTTCGCTCAGCATGGGGGCTACCTGCTGTACGGTTCTCCAGTGTCCGGAATAAATTCCAGCACTCTGCAACTCTCTTCCGGCCCCCACTCGGGTAATGCGTGTCTCTGGGGACTCCATTCTTGACCTTTCGGTCTGTCTGGACTTCGTCCACATATAGCACGAGCGCTTTCTGTGAGCGACTCCTCACTGCTCTGTCCCGGTTCACTAGGTGTTCGTATGTGCACCTGTGACCTGACCCGCGGCTCCGGGTTACTAGACTTTCGGCCTTCGATCTCCCTCACTGGATCTGAGGTCTTAGCCTTTCGGCCTGTTTTCGAACCCGTCCGATCTCTTGGTTTGGTCTCACCTAGCGATGGGCTCTTTCTTTTCGCCTGCAGCTTGCCGGCCGTCTGCCAGTCGCCCTCGGCTTCTGGAATCATCGGCATTGGCTGTACCGTTGGACTGGTGGCCACTTCGGCCTGTTTTGCGGGTTGGGCGATTTTCTCCTCCGCCTGTCTCGCCCGCATCTTTTGTTTCAACAGCTGGTCGCTCAACGCGGCGACCTGCTGTTCGGCCAATGCCTTCGCTTCGGCGGCCTGGCGGCTTGTCTCCTTGGCTTTCTTCAAGGCGACTTCATGCCGCCTAGCCTCCTTCTGCGCAGAGGCCGCCGCAATCTCCAGCTTGGCAATCCGGGCGGCGGTCTTTTGGTCCCGCGTCTCCTGCGCCTGTGAAGCCGCCGCTGCCGCCATTTGCTCCAAGAGCTCCATGATACCCGGTGCCTTCAGGAGGGCCGCCATGGTTCCCGCCATGGCTCCGCCGCCTCTTCTACTTGGGGCTCCTCCGCCTCGGTCATTGGATGGTCGGGCTCCTCTGGCTCCGCTCGGCCCAACGACGGTCCGGCTATATCCTTTCAGACTTCTTCCTGTCCTTGCCCATTTCGGGCTGTAGTTCCCTCACCGGCTGAACTTGCCGGGGTCCCCTGTCGGGGTGATTCGTCTCCCATCTTGGGTGTGCCCTGTCGGGTTGTGGAATCCTTTTCCTCAGCCTCCGTCAAGGAGGCCGGGGAGGACGACCTCTTGCTTGTGCTTGCCTTTGCGCCCAGGCGAAGCATGGTAGCCACCCACAGGTGGCTCCGCAACCAAATGATACGAAAAGGTTGTGGGTGTGGGGCTCTTGCCCTCTTTGAGCCATGGACCCCCCTCGCCGGGCACCTAGGTCCTTACGGGGACCTAGGCGGGACCACCCCTCCTACTCCCTCATCCTAATACCTATCTCGGTTACCATGGGTTGAGGAATAGTAACGTATCTTGGGCAGGGCGTCCCCCACACCAAGGGCCGTTAGTAAGGCGTCCCCTACATCAGGCCAGTGCGCGCAACAATGGCTGAGTGGTGTATGATAAGAAATGGTTATATGCAAAGCACCTAAAAAACCCATTGTGGGATTAGCGGTTGTGATTTTTGGAGAGAGACATAGAACTTCATAATGCAATAAAGGCAATAACGACGTTGATCAAGGATAAGGTATTGCTTGAAGGATTCCCGGAGCCCATAAGGGATGGAATTATGGCGAACTTTGAGGTCATGGCTCACCATGGGCTAGAGAGCACATGGGGCACAAGTGTATGGGATATAGAATTCCGCTTGAAGCAAGAGCCAAATATGCCTATGTTGTGGATAGCGCATGACATTATCAATAACAAATTCGAGTTGTTGAGTTCTGAATTGCTATTTTTTTTGACTTGGCTAGCATGTAAACATGGAGGCAGTGCAGATGGGCGATGACGAACTCCAAGCCATCGAAGCTGGGCAAAACGCATTGTGCTATCTTTTGACTGTCCCTCTTTTGTAGGGCAACATATCTCAAGTCATCAAAGTCATGGATAAGCTTCATACACTTGAACTAGTTGAAGGAAATGTGGCAGGCAGATTGCATTCGAGTCAAAGTGCAGAATTGGTGGCAGAAGGTATGAGGCAAGTCGCAACTTTACCCTCCTCTTTGGTCATCTGGAATATGGATTGCCAGTAATAAAGAGGCCTGTAAGATGCGCATGGGTGATTGTGCACACGACCGGACTAAGGGACCTTAGTGCATCAGATGGGATCTCATGTGTTAGTTCACTGAGTGAGACTTGATAGGGGAGTGGGGTTGTCAGGTGTGCTGTGTGATGATGGGATTTCGGGTACTAAGGGTGATTGATAAGAACGAGTGATGTCAGTAAAGAGATTCCTTCATGATATAGGGGTATATCGTGAAGTGGTTATGCGCGTGCACATATGGAAGCGTAGATCACCCGGAGCAAGGCTAGATAGGTTGCCGAGTTCTATCGGATGGTGTAGCCATACCGCGTGACCCCAAACTTAACTGGGCCCAACCACAGGAGGAGATACAGGGGCAAAACAATTAGGTCGTACTGTGGATCAAGCATGATGAACTGTTGAAGGCCGCACAAGCAGCTCGAAGAGTCGTACACTTGAGCAAAATATGCAGGTGGCTTAGAGAGTTGCTGCTACTTGGGGATGATGTAAAAAAGCAAACTCTGGATTCGGCAAGGAAAACTGTTTTGGTGATGAGACACCATCTTGGATCTGCCAACACTAAGGGTAAACAAGACTACAATAAAGAGAAAGTTGACAACAATTTATTTCTTGCCATCCGGGCTATCCTAAGGAGGAACGCCATGGAGGTTTGGAAACAATATACCAAAAACATAGAGGAAAATGATTCCCCAAGAGAGAAGAAGAAGAAGAAGATTTTTTACAAATGGTGATACAATAAGGATGTGCATGTCGCCATTGTGGTATAGTTGAAAAGACATGTATGGAATAGCCATATAATGTCAGCTGGCCACATCTAGGGCCGCACATGTCTGTCCCCCAAAATAAGGGTCCCCACCCACACAAACTCATAGAATAAAGTCTCCATGCAAGCACCCTAGATTTATACAATACATAAACAAAGTAACCTCCTTAAGCCTAGCGGAGGCTCCCCCACCTCAGAGCCCCCACACTCACCCCCTTGAAATAACTTGAGCAAACTTAAGCAAATGTATAACCTTGCAAATGACGCCCCCCAACCAAGATCCCCAAAACCAATCAAACCACACCCAATCCCCTACTCTCGTAGCACTGGTAGCACCCATCAGCCGCTCTCTTTCTAGTGTGAACCCTCTACAATCCCAGACAAGGTGCTCCCTAGAGAAATCCTCCCCGTGGCAGAGGTGGGCCATCCCGGAATGGGGACAGACTAGGAATGGGGACGGGGACAGGAACGGGGACGGACTGGAGTCCGTCCCCGTCCTTGGGCCGGCAGGCCTAGGAACGGCCAAGGACGGATCCATCCCTGGGCTGGAAAGGACTGGGATAGATCTAGGACGGTGTGCAGCCATCCCAATTCCGTTCCATGGCAGTACAACCCGCCTAGGAGTCCATTCCTGTATTGCCCAAGGCTTGTCCAGAGTCCGTTCCAAACCGGTCCAGAGTCCATTCCATGCCGTTCCAAAGGCCATCCCAGGCCATCCTAGAACCCGTTCTAGAAGCTGTTCCACAGTACATACCAACATTAAATTCATGCGTGGACCAATAAGAATGCAGCAGTGAGATTTGATGCGTGGGCCACAAACATGGTGCCCCTGCCCCCGTGCAGCATAGTTTGCGCTTGTTGCGATGGGTGGCAAGACCAAGCAGACGCAGCGGCGGTGGCATCTGAAGGCCGGGGAGTCATGGCCCCCAACCCGATGTCACCAAGGCAGCCCCCCACAGCCTGCGGTAGGGGATGCCCGGGGCCGGACAGAGGGGCGCCCGGAAAGGTGGTCCCCCCCCCCCACGGTGAGGGATCCGGGCATGCGGGGGTGGCGGTGGCAGCGGCAGAGGGGGAAGGCTTGGGGGCGTCTGTTGGCAGCAGCGCCCTACTCCTAGACCTGTTTGACTTTGCGCATCTGGTGACAGGGACCTAGGGGACTCGGATCTGGAACCCAGCGCGGAGGGGGCTCTGAACCTACAACAGCCGCCAGTTGTTGGGCCATCTGAAGGGTTGTTACCGGCCGGGGATCCCAAGGGTGCGTCAGTGAGCGGCAGGGTGGGGACTGCATCTGTGCCGGTGGCGATACCTGGGGGCCCGTTGACGGCATCGGGGGCCGCCTCTGGAAGTGGGGTGAAGTGCGCGGCCAGCAGCGAGGGCAGGAATGCACCCTCAAGGGCAAAGCAGGCCCGAATGGAGGGAGGGGGGGGGTCGCCTCTGGCAGCAATAGGTGTGTGACCCCACCGTTGGGGCCTGGGTAGAGTGGCAGCTGGTGGGTGAAGCCATTGTATGCGGAAGAGGAGGGGCGACCTGGCATCCTTGCAAGATACGACAGTGTTACGGGGAAGGAAGACAACCACAACAAGATCATTTGCCGCATATACGGCAAAGGGATTTCCTTCAAGTCATCATCCTTCTCGACTGCAGAAAAGCATATGGGACACCACAAGGTCATGCAATGGACGTTGTCCATTGCCATGGAGCTAGCAGACAAAGCACGAGCGGATGGTGTCACTTTTCCCATGGCTGAGTTTCTTGTGCAGACGGCTGAGGAGGGCCGCGAGGTGGGAGTGGCACATTACATGCAGCATGAGGTCTTTGCCACGGGAACCGCCCCGTGGTAGCAAACGCGGTTAGCGATCACCCACTGGATTGCAGTGGATAGTATTCAGCTGTCCGTTGTTGAGTCTCCAAATTTCTGCCGCATGTGCAAGGCACTCAACGGCCGCTGCCCCTCCTTCAGCCAGAAGGCCGTCACCAATGAGGTCGGCTGTTACCATGTCATCGCATTAGAGGTGGCCACTCAAGGGTGCCATCCGGTCCGTTAAATCCATTTCGTTAATTTTTATCAGCTGTCCGTTAAATTTCGTTAAAGAAAAAGGGAGAAAAATTCAGAAAAAACGAAAAAAATCCAAAAAATCGAAAAAAACCCAAAAAATCACAACAACTGCGGCTAGTTGAAAATCTAGTATGCATAGGTTGAAATAAAATACAAACATACACTCTAATAGCGAATTCCATAAACTATAAATATGAAAAAAACCCAAAAATCCCCAAAAAATCCAAAAATCCGCTAATTTTTGGTTAATTTTTGTCTTTTTTCGTTATTTTCCGTTAATTAACGGAAAATTAACGGAAATTAACCTCTGTCCGCTATTAACGGATCCGGGTGGCCACCTCTACATCGCATGCATTGTGTGTAATATGTTCTGTTGTCCAATGGTGTCCATGTGATGCAGTCCGCAACACACAACTGTATTAGTTGTTAGCCTAAAAATAGTGTCTTTGTTGTTATCGCAGGTGGCATCTATGCACCGTTAGGCAGTGTAGAAGCTCCGGGGGATCGAGGAGTGGAATAAGGCGCGGCCGGCCTTCACCTGCGACCTTTGGCGCTCTTGCACATAGCGAGAGTATTTTTTAATGACCATGCACAGGGTGGAGATGCACCAGCATAACGGCCACGCCAACCGCCAGTGGCGGCTACGGAGCAGGTGCATGGGGTCGGCGCCTGTGGAGGCGGAGAGCATCCCGGCTGAAGGTGAGAGATTGTGCAGCGAATGGGTAGCAGTGACTACCCAACTGGCAGCTGGTCGTGTTGTTCGTTATTTGTGATATTCGCCTTTGTTGCTTGTCGCAAGCAATTTGTGTATGCAGTGGTGGTGGACCTGGCCCACAAGGAGCTGGAGAAGTATGGGATGGTGGGGTGAATGGGAAGCAGTGACTGCCCAACTACGAGCTGGTCAAGTGGTTTGTTGCTTGTCACAACGTGTTTGTGTATGCAGTGGTGGTGGACCTAGCCTGCAAGGAGCTGGAGAAGTATGGGATGACCGGCTGGTGGCCGTCCTTTGTCACGGACACTGGGAGCAACGTCAGGCAGGCTATTAGGGGGGAGCTAGCAGCACATGAGGTTGGGGAGCAACCCAGAGGCGGCCTGGCAAATTGGTCACGCTGTGCCTGCCACATGCTCCACAATGTCGTAACCCATGGCCTGGCCAACCTACGCATTTGCACCGGCCATACCAAAGGTTGCCAAGAGCTCTGCAGTGCAATAGACCGGTAAGTTATGATGTTGGTGTGTCTTGGTGTGTGTGTTGCTTTGTGTGCATATATGTTGGTGGTTATTTGTGTGTGCTGCAACTGCTGCAGCTGCTGCTTCTTAGTAATTGGTCATCAACATTGTGCATGTGTCCCTACGATGGCAGGGTCTCCTCGCTGGTGAACCACATGCGTGCCAGTGCGAAAGCCACAACTTAACTGCAAAGGCTGCAAGTGGAAATAATAAGGGAGGGTAATAACGTAGTTTCTAGTGATGAGGAGGGGGTGTCTGCATCAGAGGTGCCCTCCAATGAGTCAGGTGAAGGTGGCAGGAGGCCCAACCTGTGGAGGGTACTCCAGCTGGTGAGGTCTGTGGAAACTCGATGGAATAGTACATTTTTTATGCTGCAAAGGGCTATGCGCCTGAGGAAGGCCATCGACAGATGGTTTGGGCTGCACCCCGAATAGGATAATCCCATCGAGATTACACAATGGGGCTACCTGGAGGTCCTTCTCCCAATCTTGGCATCTATTAAGAGGTGTTGTAAGAGGCTCGAGGCCGAGGCATACCCCATGGGCTCCAAGGCTCTAACCAAGCTGATGCACCTCTGGCGTTTCCTTTACAAAATCAGCGATGTGGATAATAAGGGGCCATACAGTGAGTTGGTGCCATTTTGCAGTGACATGTTGTGGAAGCTAGAAGAGGCCCGCAGCGACTCCATGTGGGTCTGGCAAACGGCCTTTTTGGCTACGATGGACCCCACTGGTGAGCGATCGTTGCTAATCACTCAGTGATGGTGTTGTTGGTGTTGTGTATTGTTTCTCACTGTGGTGTCGTTCACATATTCAAACACATATAAAAGGCCAGAAGCACTGCTGATGAATTGCATGGTGTGTGTAGTGTACGCCTGGAAGGCTACCCTGGGGTCTTACATAAAAGTACTGAACCCATCAGGGAGAAGTTCGTGTCGGTGGATGCCGTGATGGAGGACATGTCAGCTGAGCTGCTGGAGTTGTGTCTTAAATTCGCGAAGGACATTGGGTGGTCAGAGGCATCAGGGCAAGCAGGCCTGCCACCCCATCCTGGACTAGAGGTGGCCACCCGGATCCGTTAATAGCGGACGAGGGCGCCCTCCGTTAAATATCCGTTAATTTAGCGGACCGCGCTTTCTCTGTTGCTGACGTGGCACGGATGGCAGCGGACGGCTGGCCCCAATCAGCGGACTCTGCGGATTCCGCTTGGGTGTTAACGGATATTCTCTTACGGACCGGAAGCCACATACCCCATCCGCTAATCTAGCAGATGACAGCGGACGTGTGTACCGAATCAGCGGATAACAGCAGAGCCCATGCAGTAAGTACTGATTTCCAAATCTGCGGATCGGGTTGATTGCTAGCGTGGCTCAGCCAGGGTCCACATACAGTGGACCTTGGCGGTGACTGTGCACATAATTGGTTGCCCTCCTGTTGGTGGCTCGTGTGGCGGCAGGGGCAAGAGACGGCGGAGGGCATGGACCCAGCACCTGCTCGGCTAGCAGGTGAGGCATACCGCGTGGTATACCATCGGCCAGGGCGACGCCCTCAGTACCGCCTGTTTTGGCGGGAAATTCCGGGCCGTGCGGGGTGTTGGGGGGTGTTTGGGGGGGCCTCGGATGATCTGTTGGCCGAAAACCTGTGCGTGGCCGGATGCAATCCGCCGGTGATGCACAGGCATAGCGCGCTATCCTGCTTTCTAGCCAGGGCAACGCCCTCAGTACCGCCTGCTTTGGCGGGAAATTCCGGGCCGTGGGGGGTGTTGAGGGGTGTTTGGGGGGCCCTCGGATGATCTGTTGGCCGAAAACCTGTGCGTGGCCGGATGCAATCCGCCGGTGATGCACAGGCATAGCGCGCTATCCTGCTTTCTGGCCAGGGCAACGCCCTCAGTACCGCCTGCTTTGGCGGGAAATTCCGGGCCGTGGGGGGTGTTGGGGGGTGTTTGGGGGGGCCTCGGATGATCTGTTGGCCGAAAACCTGTGCGTGGCCGGATGCAATCCGCCGGTGATGCACAGGCATAGCGCGCTATCCTGCTTTCTGACCAAGGCAACGCCCTCAGTACCGCCTGCTTTGGCGGGAAATTCCGGGCCGTGGGGGGTGTTAAAAGGGGGGGGGGTTCTCGTATTATCTGTGGACTTTAAAAACCTGGATGTTGGCGGATGCATTCCGGCGAGTGATACGTGGGCATAGTGTGGGCTTCTGCTTCTGGCCGCCTGCTTTACTGGGAAATTCTTCCCCCGGGGGGGGGCGGATTATGTGTGGACTTTGGAAACCTGGTGGCACATGGCCGGGTGGGAAGATCATGGCCGGGGTTTGACTTCATTCCGGGATTTTGCCTACGACCCTCACCAACTGTGTTGCAGGTGGTACCAACGCTGAAACGGAAAGCAGGCAGGGGCGCCTTCGACAAAATTTTGTGCGCGGTGGATCGCAGTAATTCTCGCGGCAAAAGAAGCCTGACCGCCGCCAAGGCTGGTAATCCAAGGCTTGAATGCCTCTGACTGGAAACCATGCATCCATTGGGGCACCTACTGTCCTGCGTATAAGTTGGAAATGTACTTAGCGTTGTGTGTGGTGGTGCTGCAGCCTCACCAAGCTGCGTCAGTGCAGATCCAGAAACCATCGGGAGGGGGATGGCGAGCGCAGAGGAGCAGCAACACGAACCCTCACTTGGTGAGTGGATTACCGTTTACACTTGCAGAACCGTATTTTGTTGTCGACTTTGGCGGCTGTGGTTGTGTGTGTTTGTCGGTGTGTAGGGCACTGCACCATTCTGGCATAGCCACCTCGTTGGTGGTAGTACCCGCCGTCACCTGGCTGGGGAAACCTTGGCAGTTCGTTCCTTCCATGTGGCCATGCATTGCACAGGGTGCACCACTTGTCGCTGCAATACCCATCGTCTTTGCTTACATGCCACCAACATTATTTGGCAGTACCCGCCGCCACCTGGCTGGGGAAGTCTTACCACTTTGTCACTTTTATTTGGCTGCACACTGTACAGGGTGTGCTGTATGTCCCTGCAGTACCCATCGCCTATTTTTCCTTATGTGGCATGACCACTTTGTGGCAGTACCCGCCGTCACCTGGCTGGGGAAACCTCAACACTTCGTCCCTTTAGGGGGCCGTGCATTGTACAGAGCGTGCTGCATTTCTCTACAATACCTATTGTCTTTGCTTCGGTGCCACCACTAGTATGTGGCAGTACCTGCCATCACCTGGCTGGGAAACACCGTATTCTGTTCCTGTGTTAGGTCAGAAGCGGCCCCTGAACAGGGGCCAACGTTACAAGGATGGTCGAAAGCGCCGGCACAGACACAACAGGAAGGGGGGAAGGAGACGTGCAGGGGTGAAAGTCAGGCGGCGGATAGAAGCTGCACGCGATCGGGAAGCTGAGCGCGATAGGGAAGCTCTAACAGATAGATTAGAGGAAATACAAGAAGCGGGGTTGGGTGGCCTGCCCTCGGGGGTGTGGCGGCCCATACAGGACCACCTCGCCCCCAAGGACCAGGCCCGATTAGCCGCCGTAAGCGGATACATTAATAATGCATTGGGGGGGGCAGAAGGGGCACGGTTGCGAAAGGAAGAACACGAGAGACAGAACCCCCCCCAGCCTTGGGGAGAATGGCACAAGCGTCGCAGGCAGGAATGCAAACAAGTGGATAGGAATCGCCGGGCTGCTTATAAAACACGTCAGTGCGCGGCTATCATAGATTTGGTGCTGCACCGGGGGGAACACATGGTGGGGTACAAGTCTATTAGCAGAAAATATAGAATAACTGAACCGTCGCTAAGACGCCTGGAAGAAAGACTCCTTGAAGACGATTTTTTTTCACAGGTTGGGTGGGAGTTCAATGTCATGGACTCCGGCCTCCTAACAGGGAGTGACACGGAGACTTCCTCCAATTAGTTTTTTTTAACAAAACAATCTGATTGTGAGGTGAAGTCCAAGTACCGCCTGCCACCGGCGAGGAAGGTGACATTTGCTGAACAATCCATGGTTGTGAGACGCTTTTCTGCCTTTATTTCACAGAAGGAAGTGTGCATGTAACATCTCCTTGTAACATCTGAAAACCATTGTCGAATATATGTTGCCTCGGTTATTTATGCAATGGACGTCTGCGCCAGGCTCTGTTGGCGGCGATGGTGGTGTTGACCTCGCAGCATTTGTTGCTGAGCGAGGAGTCCCAGACGCAGATGATGTTCCTGTTGGGAGGGGTGCGTTCAGCTCCGCGGACACTGATTCGCTTAAAGGTGCATCGCCAAGTTCGAGTGTCGTTGTGGTGGAGGATAAGCCACAGCGCAGGGCCAAGAGAAGGCGTCTGACCACCCCCGAACCGCTTGCCATGGCTGCTGATGTGCGGACTCCACACAAGCAACAACAAACACTAACTGAAGCAAAGCAGTCCACGCGCATGGTGGCGACCTTGGAGGAAGGGTCGCCGAGGACACGCCGCAAACAATGCCACCGCAAAGGGGATCCAGGCCACCAGGAATGGTGTAGAGAGGGGTTTACTGTAGACGAGGTGCAAGGGCCCGACAAGAGACCACGTTCCATTACTGCTGTTTGCCGGTTGTGTTATGGGAGGGGCATTACCAAGACATACAAAGTGTTGTCATACAACCCGGGAAAGAAGAACTCAAACAGTGCCAGTTGGACGGGGCCCTCAAACCATTTGAAAGAGAAACATAGCGTTTTCAGTATTGAGGCACTTCGAGACAAACTTAGTAATCCTATGGGCAACCAGCAGATGAAATTGGGTACATCGTTGGAAACCTACCTGGAGACATGGCACCCTAGGACCTCAGAATGGAACAGGGCGGTGACCCACATGGCCAGGTACGTCAGTTTCGCTAATGCACCATACCACCTGGCTGAGACGGCGCCCTTCGTTTGTTTAATGCAAGCCTTTATTCCCCGTTGGCCATCTATTAGTAAGCAAACAATTGTGAGGTCGGTGGCGAGACAGGCCAATGACATCAAGCGGGAAATAAGGGAAGAGATGTCCCAAATCCGAGACGAGTCCAGAGTTGCCATGACAGCGAACATTTGGACAAGCAGGTGCACGGACCCGTATATAACAGTGACATTGCATTGGGTGGACGCCGATTGGAGCCTGAAGAAACGCATACTGGGTGAGTTTGGATGGCATATTCTATGTCCTATGATGTTTTCAATATCCGTGGTTGTCAATTGTTTACTGTTTGCATCCGTGCCATGATTAATGGCCACTCGTGTGTGCTTTGCCAACCGTGTCATGTGCACTCGCTGCACTAGTACCGGCCTTCACCGGCCGGGAATCACGTCTCACTAGACATGAATCGTGGATGCTGTGTTGCCATGGCACGATAGCCATCAGTAATGGCCTGCCATCGGCCAATACTGTCTGACATGTCATGGATATCAATTCTTTACTGTTTGCATGCATGCCGTGACTAATTACCACTCATGTGTGCTTTGGCGACCGTGTCATGTGCACTCGCTGCACTAGTACCGGCCTTCACTGGCTGGGAATCACGCCTTATTGAACATGAATCGTGGATGCTGTGTTGCCATGGCATGATAGCCATCAGTACTGGCCTGTATCGGCCAGTATAGTATGACATATATCACGTGCAAAAGGTAACCCCCGTGTTTTAAAGCACAGTATGTTGGTGGTGACAGGGACTACCAGCTTCCCTGGGAGCCACACTGCAGACGCGATAAGCCGTGCCTTGCTCAAGATCCGATTGAAGTATGGCCTGCACCCTGTAGTTCCGCGTGACCAAGTCATGACAGAGTCGGAGATGGAAGCGGACCCTGTGCGTGCGTTTCAGGACGAGTTGCCGTGCAATCGTGTGGCTCTCACCACGGACTGTGCCTCCAATATGAGTTCAGCAGCCGAGAAAAAGGAGATTTTTGATTGGAACCCATGCATTTGCCATCTGTTAAATACCGCAGTCAAGGCCGCTTTCCAAAATGTGAAAGAGTTTCAGCAGCTCGTCGAACTGCTTCGCGAATTGGCAAGTCATTTTCACAAATCACCCCTTGCTTGGAAGGTTTTCCGCTGCGTGCAAAGGAAGATGCTAAAGGAGGAAGTGGCCGGCGATGTATCATCAGATGATGATGAGGAGGATTACTCAGGTGTAAGGGAAGAGGATGATGTTGCTGAGTTGGCCGATGATCCTGATGCAGATCTGACGGTTCTTGACAATGAAATGGAGCAGGCTTGTATAAAGCGAATATTGCATCTGGGGACTTGGTGCCCGACGAGGTGGAACAGCATGTATTGTTTGATTAAGAGGGCGGTTTTGTTGGAGAGAAGCATCCGCGAGTATACAACAAACGCGAGAATTCCTAGGATCATTATACCAGCAGCTGGGTGGTGCATTTTCAAACAAGTGCTGCCAGTCTTGGAGTCCATAAGGGAGTTGTCTAAGCGATGTGTGGGGGACGAGTATATTACCATATCGGATGTCCTCTATAATGTTTTGAAGTTGCTGTACGACCAGCTGTATGTCAGTGACACCGATGCACATGCAAAACCTGTGTTGCTTGAATTCACCTCTGAGTTCACAAGAAAATTGTGTGCGGATTGTGATAATGTCAACCTAATATACAACTGGGCACTAGCGGCGGCTGTGGACGGAAGGAGGAATACATTGCACTGGATGAGGAGGATCTGGAACAACGCTGACGATTGGCCAAATCTGGTGAAAGAATATGACACCCTGGCAAAGTTCCAAGCGATGTTAAAGAAAGAGATGACGGCATTGGTGAGTTCAGTTCTGATTTGTGGCCTTTGCCTTTGTAAATGTGTGCATCCAACTGTGGATAGTTTTGGCCGGTACCAAGTGTCCTTTGTGCCTTTGCATACACGACTGTGCCTGTTGTGTATTTCGCCTTAAACGGCCGTCTCCTGGGATCACTTGGCTGCATGGGGTGCCTGCTGTTATATCTTGTTGTGTGACTAACAGCGTGTATATGACTTCTGCAGTTGAGGCACATGGTGAAGGCGCCCGAAGTCCATTCCTCGGGCTCATCATCCGAAGAGGATGCAGCACAGGCTGTGCAGCAGAGTTGGCTAGACGCGGCATCACCCCCACCTAAGGGACCACTATGTTTCCGACGATCAAGATGGAGAAGATGGGCCCCATGCTCCCCACTGCACATGGACCCAGTGGAGGCCGAAGTCGAAAGGTGGTTTGATTTGAAATGGACACCAGCATGTGAATATCAAAAAAAATGGAGTGCTGGGGATTGGTGGGGCGAGAATCACACCAGCTTCCCCTTGGTGGCCAGGCTTGCACGTCGAATATTAGCAACACAGGTGAGTGGGTGAGTACAACTGGCTGTGCATATATACCAAAGTGCTCTTATGTGAAATATGGAGTTGAAAGGAAGGAAAGAACTGAATACCTTTGGTTGTGTTGCAGGTTTCCAACGCCAGCAGTGAATGCTCATTTTCCAAGTTTGGTTTTATTGTGATGCCAACTAGCTGTGCATATATGCCACAGAGCCCCTATGAAGTTCACAGGCTGAGAAGTACTGAGTATTTTTGGTTGTTTTGCAGACCTCCAGCGCCAGTAGTGAACGCTCATTTTCGAAGGCTGGTCTAATTGTGACGGCCAAGCGCATGGTGCTCAGGCCCGAGAACGTGGATCATTTGAGCTTGCTAGGGTGGCAGATGGCAGAGAGTGGATGGTCGCAGCAGAAGCTAGTGCATCGACGCAAGAAGGGAGGGAAGGGAGGGAAGGGAGGAAAGGGAGGAAAGGGAGGGAAGGGAGGGAAGAGAGGGAAGGGAGGGAAGGGAGGGAAGGGAGGGAAGGGGGGGAAGTAGTGACTTTGGATTCCAAAGTTTGGATCACCACCGGTGACCACCCTCGTTGCCCCGGCGTGGAAACTGTGGAGTACCGCCGCAGCGAGGGTGCGGTACCATAGAGATAGAAGATAAGATATCATGACTTGTAATATTCCGTTATCCTGTGTTGAAGTGCACACCTTGAACACACTATGTTGGAGTGGTGGATGAACTTTGGGTATCATATAGATAGAAGAAAATTTTATTCAAGAAATGCGTCCCAACAACTACTACGATAGGTGGATAGACTTTACAGTCGCTGCCCTGGCGTGGAAACTTCTGGAGTACCGCCGCAGCGAGGGTGCGATAGGCAGAGATGGAAGATAACAAATCACGACTCGTACTATTCGTTGCCCGTTTTCATGTATGTTGAACTGTTGAACTTCGACGTACTATATTGGAATGGTGGATGAACCTGGGGTATCATATAGATAGAAGAGATTTTCTGTGAGAAATGTGTCCAATCGCTAACTGCAATTGGTGGATGGGCTTTACACTCGCTGCCCTGGCGTGGAAACTGTGGAGTACCACCGCAACAACCCATCGTATTTCGAGTTGCTGCAAAATGGAAACCCCTTGGCAACTTCGCCTCGACCTTGCCGTGGCTGGAAAGCAAGTACCTATGGGTAATAACGAACCAAAATTATTAATCAACGGATATATTGTTGCGGACCAGACGCCGCACACGTTATCCGTTAATTTAATGGCAAATAACGGTGAAGAAAAAGTGAGAGCCAGACTCTGCAGATGGCAGTACGGCAAATAGCGAACCGGATATTACCGGACGAATATCACACTCAGTTTTATGGACTGGACTTAACAGACCGGACGGCACCCGAGTGTGGCCACCTCTAACTCATATGCTGTTCGGACATATGAACGCAATGTCCGCAACTATCTTGAACGGGGAGCGTCTGGCCATGGAGCAGCCATTGATCCAACCTCCGCGAGAACCCATCCGTGCTCGTGGGCGAGGACGAGGTCCATATTCGCGGGGTGGTCATGGTTGGGCAGCGGGTGGCCGTACGTATCGGGGTAGGGGACGTGCAGGGTGACCTGCATGTTCCACGTCTTTTCCTGGAACGGACGTAGGCCGGAAGGTCAGAACATTACAGCCAAAGAGCTGAACAAAGAGTTTTAATGAGGGTTGTCAAAGGCCGGCAGGTCATGTAAAACAACCACTCTTTCTCTTCACCACAGTTTGCATACTGTATGTATGGTAATCATGCAAACTGGGCATGTGGCAAATCGCACAGCCAGTTGCCGTCTACATACATAATGTTTCTGCTCCCGTATCCATGCATTGGGACGAGGACGCCCCTCTCCCTGAGGGGGACGAATGTTACGCGCGCCGACCTGATGTGGGGGACGCCCTACTAATGGTCCTTGGTGTGGGGGACGCCCTGCCCAAGTTAACTATCCTCAACCCATAGTAATCATACTAGGTATTAGGATACAGGAGTAGGAGGGGTGGTCCCGCCTAGGTCCCCGTAAGGACCTAGGTGCCCGGCGAGGCGGGTCCGCAGCTCAAAGAGGGCAGGAACCCCACACCCACAGACTTCACGTATCATCATCCGAGAACCCCCCCCAACACCCCCCATGGCCCGGAATTTCCCGCCATACTCCAGGGCGCTGCCTCGCCACGGGCCGCGGAAGGGATACCACGGTATGTTTTTTCAGGTATCGCCGGGCGGTTGAATCCGGGCCACCATAGGTTTCCACCACAAGTAATCCGAAGTTTTCCCAAGACTTCATCGCTCGCAGCCCCTTCCCGCCGCCAGGCGAAATGAAAGGGCATTGCCCGCCACAGCAGATACGCCGCTTGTATCACCGGCGGATGGTATCCGCCATTGCCAGGTTTTCGCGAATGTGATCATCCGAACTTCCCAACACCCCCACGCTCGAATTCTCGCCACAACAGCGGTATTGAGGCATTTTGCCTCGCCACAAAACAGGATTGCGCGCTATGCCTGCGCATCACCGGCGGATTGAATCTGGCCACACATAGGTTTTCGGCCAACAGATCATCCGAGACCCCCCCCCAGCACCCCCCACGGCCCGGAATTTCCCGCCACAGCAGGCGGTACTGAGGGCATTGCCCTGGCCACAAAATAGGATAGCGCGCTATGCTTGTGCATCACCGGCGGATTGAATCCGGCCACACACAAGTTTTCAGCCAACAGATCATCCGAAGACCCCCTTCCCACACGCGGCCCGGCATTTCCCGCCACTGCAGGCGGTACTAAGGACATTCCCTTGCCTTGCCCATGCTGCGGCTTGAAGCAGGAGAGCGCGGTATGCCTCACCTGGTGGGTCCATGAACCAAGCGTGGGGCGGCAGGGGTTGGAGACAGCGGATGGCAACAGGAGGGCAACAAAATATGTGCGCAGTCACAGCCAAGGTCCGCTGTATGTGGACCCTGGCTGAGCCACGCTGGCAATCAACCAGATCCCCAGATTCGGAAATCAGTACTTACTGCATGGGCTCTGCTGTCATCCGTTGATTCGGTACACACGTCCGCTGTCATCCAATAAATTAGCGGATGGGGTACATGGCTTCCGGTCCGTAAGAGAATATCCGTTAACACCCAAGCGGAATCCGCAAAGTCCGCTAATTGGGGCTAGCCGTCCGCTGCCATCTGTACCATGTCAGCAACAGAGAACGCAGGGTCCGCTAAAATAACGGGTATTAATGGACGGCAACCCCCGTCCACTATTAACGGATCCGGGTGGCCACCTCTAAGCAGCAGTGATGGTCTGATGGACTGGTACTAAGTGTACCATCTTGGTAGCTCGGTCTACCACCATGAGGATCCCATCATTTTTCTTCTCACTGACCGGTAGTCCCATGATGAAGTCGAGGCTGACATCGCTCCATCTTTCCTCTGGAAGTTGCAACGGCTGAAGGAGTCCTACTGGCAACTTGTGGACACTCTTCTCTGACAGGCAGACCTCACATCCCAATACAAAATCTTGTACATCCACGGTGTGATCTGGCCAGTAGAAATTCTGCTATAACTTCTTGAGTGTCTTGTGGTAACCAAGATATCCCGCATATGGTACTGTATATATCTCTGCCATAATCTTCTTGCGGGTGTCCTCCACATCTGGTACCACCAATCTCCAAGGTTGCCTGTCCTCGGTATTGTCCTTTAACCTGATTTCAATGAATCCATGGTTCAATCGGTAGTCACGATTCCCGATCCTGGTGACTCATCCTTGGGCAGATTCCAACTGATTCAAAATTTCTGCCCATCTGCTGTCTTGCTTGTAGCCCTCTTTTATAGAGTTCCTCAAGTCTTCCTCCAGAGTAATCCTGGTGCTGGTCACCAATAAAGAATGTAAAGAATTTTGCTCCCTACTTGCAGCCACCACTGCACCCTCATGATTGGACTTTTCAAATATTTCTTCCAGTTTCTTCTGAATATCATTTTCCCCGCTGTCACCCTCATGAAGACGAAGACGCTGGACTAATGACTCCCCTTTTGTGCACACATCTACCATGCATCTCAACTCCTGAATACTCCTACGCGTCAAAAAATCTGCAAGGTTGTCCTTTCCTGATATGTGGACAATATCGTAGTCGTAGCCCTGCAGAACCTGCACCCATTTCCATACCCTCCTGTTCACTGCAGGTCGGTTGGGCAGGTTTTTCAAGGAGTCATGATCTGTCTGGATGACGAAGTGGCGGCTGGCCAAGTAGTGCCGCCACTTCCCAACAACCCAAGTGATGCCCAGTAATTCTCGTTCGTATGCACTGTACCGGGTCTCAGCAAGGTTGAGCTTTCTACTCTCATAGCAAATGGGTTACAGCCCGTTGCCAAAGTCTTGCTGTAGTATACCACCCACTGAAACGCCTGATGCATCTGTGGTAACCACAAACTCCCGGTCGAAGTCTGGTAACTGCAGAACTGGTGCAATCACCATGGTTATCTTCAAACGATTAAATGATTTTTCTGCTTCGTCACTCTAAACAAAGGTCCTGTCCTTCGTCAAGTCCGTCATGGGCGCTGCCAGTTTGTTGAACCACCGTATGAACTTGCGATAAAAACTGCACAACCCCAAGAATGAACGGACATCGGTGACATTTTCTGGTGTCAGCCAATTCAAAATTACTTGAACCTTTGACAGTGAAGGCTTAATCCCCTCCGCCCCCACATCAAAGCCCAAGTATTCCACCTCAGTTCTGAAGAAGCTGCATTTCTTCAATCTTCCAAACAACTTCTCTGACCGTAGGCGGGTTAGAACTTCCCTGATGTGCTGTATGTGTTCCTCCTTTGTCCTACTATAGATCAGTATATCATCCAAAAACACCAACACAAACTGGTCCAAGCCTTCCCTCAAAATTGTATTTATGATCCTCTGGAAGGTCGCTGGTGCATTGCATAGACCGAATGGCATGACGAGATATTCAAAACTGCTATATCGACTCATGAAAGTTGTCTTATGTACATCTGATTCTCTCACTCGGATCTGATGGTAACCTGAGGAGAGATCAATCTTTGTGAAGTATTTAGCCCCGTGAAGTCGATCCAACAACTCCTCCACTTTTGGCAGTGGGTACCGACTCTTGACGGTTATCTTGTTCAAAGCCCTGTAGTCGATGCACATCCTCCACTTGCCATCCTTTTTTGGTATAAATAGGATGGGTGCACCATACGGGCTGGAGCTCGGTTTGATCCACCCCTGTTCCAGCAATGTGTCGATCTGACGCCGCAGTTCATCCAATTCTGCCGTACTCAGCCTGTATGGGCTTTTGTGCGGTGGTGCCTCTCCTGGCAGCGTATCAATCTCATGATCGACTATCCTCTTGGGTGGTGGACCATAAGGCAGCTTGTCTGGGAA
>CAJHUC010001413.1:0-32131 GCA_905146915.1 Ostreobium quekettii | reverse complement strand
TATTTGCAGTGCATGCAAAAATACCATCATTGATGGACTTAGATAAAAGGAGACAAGCTGTAATAGTGTATTAGGTATATTAACACAGCGTATTAGTCGGGCTTGGTTTTTACATTTACGTTGACGTTTTTACTTTTACGTTTTCACGCGTGAAAACGTAAATTTGCAAAAGGGCCTATTTTTATACGGCTATTTTTACGTTTTTACGGCTCCCTGGGGCGCCCAGATTACACGATGGAAGTTGTGTACAATGATCAGTCCTCCGCCATATCCAGCACCCACAACACAGTGTCCACCTCGCCCATGACAAGGGCGGTGATGGTGTTTGACAAAAACTCGTTTTCTGCCCCTTCCAGGGCGTCTGGCTGCCACTCTCTGGACTCTGTAAGTCTGTATGTACTGTCCTTACGTACACCGGGCATTTTTTACATAGTATTTACGTATTTTTACGCGTAAAAACGTACAAACGATCAGTTTTTACGGCGTAAAAACCAAGCCTGGTGTTAGTAATGGCATAGTATGGCACAGTATGTTAATTACATTTGCCAATGATAAATTACTGTAAGAGAACATGTATTGCATGCAATGCTCAAAGTTCGCATTCTGTGGCTACGGAAACAGGAGTGACTGCGTTTGGAATGGCAGATTGATTGCACGAACCACCACGCGATCAACACACGTCCCAAAGCTGCGTTGCCACAAAACAGCATACAAATTGTGCCGCGCAAAATTCTGAAAGAAGCTTGGAATGCACTTAAGACATCTGTTGTACATCAAGCAAAATCTTCCTTGCCCCAAACTCCCAAGCCACTCGCACCAGTTCAGAATGTCCATTAGCTGCATTGTCGTGGGCACAGGCTGGCTGCTCATTTGTGTATGGAGGTCCATGAGGATTGCCATCAATACCTTGTGTCGGGTGGCTGCTCCGCTGGTACTGTAAAGTACTGACGGGATACCCAACTGCCTAGCGAAACAGCGTCAATTACCTGGACCATGAGGACCACAGCCCTCTGGATGTTGTCGAACGTCTCCTTGATCAGGCTCTTGGTCGCGCCTGGTTGGGAGACGTCCAACTCCCAAAGCAGGCCCCTGGCCTCTGCCTTCGATTCGGGTTGCGGCTTAAACGCAGCCCGGGGGCCCACCGCGAGCGAGGCCAGACTGAGGAGATATGGGGCCGCGGCTTGCAGCCCCCAACAAGGACTCCCCGTGCAGCATAGTGGGAGCAAACTCACGCCACGGTGCCGTGCAGCCCTCGGCGCAGCGACAGTGGCAAAGGACATAGCGAAGAATGTGATGAGCAAATCGACAGGGAATGGAAAACATGAACAATGCAACAGCGCAGCCCAGCCTGGCCAGCGAGTCAGTGGCTTTGATTAGATAGCATAGGAACGAAAAAGTGCAGAACGTCTTGGCCGAAGGCCCGACTTCTGGACTGGTATGAAATAATGCTGAACTGCATTCAGCGCTGCAGCGGCACTTGAAGTACTGGGGAACATAGCGACCCGTATAGGTTTAGCGACACCTAAACCAGCATGTCGGGGGGGGGTCCTGTATTGTGATGCAATAACATGTACGTACTTGAAGTGTATTGGTAGTGGTTGCTGCCGATGGCTGTGTGGTGGGATGTGCTATTGCAACCGTCAAACTATTTTGAAATTGTTGATGCACATATTCCTCGGTTGGCATCAACACGCGTGTATAGTTTCGTACGAAAACTATACTTCTTTGCTGAATCAATGTCTTTGTCAGACAAGGAGCTCCATGCTCGTAGCAGAAATGCCAGCAGTGACATGTGGTTTGTACATTGCACTATCACCAAGTGTCATGAATGTTGAAGGATCTCCTGCGCCGAGCAAAGAAAGCAGGGCTGGTGGTGGTGGACATCGTCACACTGTTGGCTACATACTTCGAGACTACCCTGCAATACAGAGGCTGGCACAGCATACGAACACGGGGTAATGTAGACATCGATCCCCGGAATCCAGATCTTTACGAAGTTCTCAGAAGGACCTTCCAGGACGTTGCACCCCAAGATTCCACACTAAGAAGGCTTACACGATATGAAATCGAACTACTGGTTTTGGGCATGGAGAACAAACATGGTGTCAACTGGGCATAGATACCAAACTTCCGGAATAAGGTGTCAGCATCCCTTCACAAAAACAGTCTGGCCTTTAAAGTCGCGCCCCCAGCATACAACTGCGTGAAGTGCGACCAGGCAAGTCCATTCCCACACTCGATGCATCTGAAATCCCGCTATTGCTGCGGAGATGCCCGTGCTTCACAAACAACTGTGCCACTGCAGCGATGGAGTGTGCCCTCCCCATCATCGAATGCGCATCAGTGTTAAATATCTTGCCTACGAATCGGAATGTGGTGTGTTGTGCAGAAATTGGGTTCACCGGAGAGGGCAAAAGGACACCAGCCTGTGTTCTACGTTCTTGGTGTGACCAGCGAAAAGGGGATTGCTTTCACAAGAGAATGTACCCGCTGCAATCTCATTTTCGACATGAATGGATACGTTTCCGGGGAGTCTCCGAACGAGTGGACGTCGCCACATCCTCCACATGTCGAGACAACTTGGACGAAGGTGTGTTGTACTTAAGATTGAATATGAATATCCCTCGGGACAGATTGCATCACATTGTCCACAAATGAATCCAACGAACGAACAAGCACATATACCATAAGACAAACTGCTTCGGTCGCAGTCAGCCATGGCGTACTGTCCGTGAAACACGGGGAGCTAGTAACCCCCCAGCCCGCCAGATCACCAATCTACAGCAGCCCAACACCAGAAAGTAATGCCACCTGCTACCCCTTGCAGTCTTCCCTCTGTCTCCCACAGGGACCTGACGCTGATTGTCTCACGAAGCGGTGCATTCAACATCAACCGCTGTTGCTCCATGGCAAAGTTGGCAATTGCTTCGTTGGAATGTAATGCCAAGTTGCAGGTTCCAATACAAGCCTTCTGCATGCAGTATAGCTGGAGTCTGCGGACAGCACCAGCTGGATGTTTGTTCATCATGGCACACATTGGCTCCTTTTACCTTCTTGTATGTGGGATGCTCGTCATCATCACCCATATGAACCGATTCCTTTGTACTTACAGGTTTCAACGGACACCTTTGTGCACAACAGCATTGTCCCCATCCACCGCATCCTCTTCAACACAGTGCAAGCCGGATTCAGCGCAGCATCAAGGGCAATGAGGGAATTGGAACTGGTGCTGTGCAATAATCGAGCTACAGGTGAGCATCTAACTGTCCATGCACCAATGATGGCATTGACGAAACCCCATGGGTATAGATTTGGAAAGTCTCGGGACCTTGAAATACACCTGGAGGTACACACACACACACACACTTACTGAGTGACTGCCACCTTGAGCATTTCGGCCTAATTTTCCACTGCTGTGTGCAATGCAAGGCTCCTGCCAGGCGGACACCGAAATGCTGGGCGCACGATGCCAACTATCCAGAAAAGGCTACCAGGCAGCTTTCCTGAAGAGGAGTATCTTGGCTGAGTTCGTTCAGCATTTCAAACATGCCATGCCCAACATAAACTTGAACATGTCGCTGCCGGACTTAATGGCACAAGTCACAGATATCAAGCGTGTTCGATTGCTGGGCAGGTCCCATTTGCACTGTAGGGAAGGTATCAATCATACGCATTGTGGACGAGCATTCATGATCGATGGAGGGACTGCGCTATGGCGGAGTCGCTGTTCCTGTCTGAATGACAATAGAGCAGCTGTTGATGACATCCTGTCGGCTCCTGGTCGATCCAAATTAGAGGCGCTCAGCAAGTATTGTCTACGTCAACCAAACCAGAAGGACCCGAAGAGGAGATGCACTGTAAGCAACCACCACCCAGCGGACAAGTAGTTGACAATCACGAGCGGCACAGTTCTTATAATTCTTGACTTGAATCGTTATTTTCCACTCAGCGAGGACCATTGGGCATAATGACAAAGATGTGGTAATTGCCTTTTGTCGATGCATCCCACACCCAGTTTCGGGACAACACCCTCTCAGGCCCTTAAATACCATCTTTGGCCCCAATTAATTCCTAGCCAGCTGCGCTCGTTTCCTGGCATCCCCACCCCATAGTTGCTGGCACCCTGTGGCCACCACCCATAGTAGCAGAGCTGCTGGTTGCACCTTGGGGTGCCAACTCAATGGCCACATTTTCAGCATCCTTGTGAGCAAGCAGTAAGCTGACAGAACTCTTACCGTACAGGAATGCATGCTCAAGCAACGCCCCACAGCAGCGGAACAAGGAGATGACAGTGCCGCCCTCACAGCACCTCCTCTTAACCATGAAGGACACCCTGCACACACAGCGACGAGAGATGAAGAGGCAACACAAGAGACTTCACTTACTACACTGACACGGAGGCATGCATGGCTCCGCAGCACGGATGGACAACCGGGCATGGTGGCGGACATGTGCCCACTTCGAGACAGCATACCACCGTGCAACACACCCTACAGGAGGATACAGCCTCATCGACAATGCAAAAAGCAACAGGCAACATGTCCAAGCACTGGCGTAAGCAGCAGTAGGGAAACCACAGGGGTTTACTTGGGCCAAGGATTCTGGGAGGTCGAGGACATCTTGTACTGCTGGAACAACAACGATTCTCCACTGGTAGGGTTGACAAACTACGAACAGAAGGGCTTCCCATGCCACCAGTGTCTGATGGCCTCAATTCTCCTCAATTACTTGAGTTCAATCGATTCACTCAAGTCATTTCTGTTCCCTTTCAGTTCAGCTACTCCGCCCTTGGAGGGGTTTCTGCATGCAACACATCACACTGGTTGACCATGCATGCCCACATCAAATATGGCCAGTTCTAACCCACCCAATAAACTGCGCGAATGCAGAGCGACAAGAGGGAGTATGCGGTGAAATGGAAGAACTATGACGGCATAACTGTGGAGCCCCACCAAAACCTCAATGAACAAGCGCTTCAATACTTCCATCAGTACCGGAATGCTGCCGCCAAGGCCACACTCTCAGAGGTGGGTACTTTCAATATGGATATGCCATGGTTGCTCACTATGATGAGTATGTGGCAGTCATCCCTGGGTTGGCGTGTGGACCTTTCAAACTAAATTGCATCATGCACTGGACAGATAAGTGATGACCACCTGGACAAGGAGCCATATAAGTTGTTGCACAACAACAATGACAACTTCGCAGTTGAAGTGGACAACACGGCCCTTGGGGATGGCGTTGAGGACATCGATCTCCCTCAGTTGACGCAAGACATGGCCGATGGGTTGAGGAAAGAGCTGCAGAAAACGAAACCAAACTGCCAGGGGAAATGCACAAAAACCTTTTTGAGATGGGCAAACAGGACAGGGGGTGTATTGTACATGTTCTGCATCTGTGGATTCCCCTTTCCCCCCATCAAGCTTCCTGATGGAGAATCCTTCACAATGGTAAGCACATTGCCACACACCATATATTCACCAACATTTCAGAAGCCATTCATGCCATTGGGAACATGTTCTCGCAGCCCATGTTTCAGGCCTGTGCAAACTGTTGTTTCAGCCCATTGGTTGTTTGTGGGCTTGCGTGGCCGATATTAATCCAACCATCATGACATAGCCCCTAATCTCCACACCCCACACACCTCGCACATCATAGTCAGAAGTAATAATTTTACATGACCTCAACTTTCTTCGCCTTCTCACTATTGTTTGTCATTCTTCAGATATGAAAATACCCTCAGCTGTGTACTTGAAATTCACAGGTTCTTCTCGCCCTTCTGCACTGGTTCGAGGGCGTTGGCATTGGTGTCGGCCAGCGGACAACACAAGAGGAGCAGCAGCTGTACAAGGGTTACGATGCGATGTGCATCTTGGTACGTCTGGCAACCAATGTGCAAAAGAAGCTGATGAAGAAGGGAATAGACATCCCGGTCCTTAAAAAATTCCTATCCACGGCTGTCACCAAATTCGGTAAGCTATTTGCACAGAACTGCACGATTCGATTGTACCTACAAGTTGTCCTTGGTGGCAAGATGTGGGACTAACAGGAATGTGTGTATTGCAGTGAATCCCTTTCACATGAAGGGGCACAAGGTGGCGTTCTGCTTTGCTCATTGCAACCCTGAATCTCATAGTGAGATCAGGGAGAAGAAACTCAACTTTAACATCGCAGAACAACAGAACAAGATCTACAATGGGTATGCCACTGCTTTCCGGTAAGCACGATAGTCTACACACAATACCCCTTTAAAACTAGTGCTAATTGTGCCTGCCCATTCTCGAATGACATATAAAACTCTGAACCTCGTGCCCTCATGGGAAAGTTATGTACCACAAACAAAAAATGACGAATGTTGTGCATGGAGTGAATGGCGTTGGTTCTTGTCTGGCAGGAGCTGCAGCCCAACAGTCTTCACATACCTCCTATTGGAGTTATGCGGAACCAAGCAGGAAGAGTACACCGGCACTTGGGACTCGATGTCCAAGATCCAAGTCCGCTCTCACGTGGCGATGAGGAAAGGGCGTGAAGCAAAACGTGCAAGGCAGGACCCCGAGGGCATTGAGGATAGAGGGCCAGAGTAGAGACAGACTACGAACAAGATTGTGAATAGGTCTGGTACAAGTAAAAACCCGCCGACCGCCTATGCGTTTGCACGATTCTAGGGAATAGCCCATCGGGCGGGTGGAGGGCGATCCATGGGACCCCTGTGCACAACAGACGTAATGTTGGGTCGTGCAGCAGGTTTGCAGTTGGGCAGTACTGCGGTGTGGTGCACGCAATTTTTAGCAAAAGTATGTACTCAGCGGCAAGGGCAGGTGATGTGCACACACAACATCTCTGCAAGGCAGCATTCTGCTGCCACAAGGGGCCATAGCTCAGGAACACAGAACCACAGGAGAGCACAGCCATGAAATGGGCGCTCTATCCAATCATTCACTGGTGTGGTTACTATGTGCTGCGCGCGCGACAGCAACAACATGCTGCAGAGTGACATACGGCTGAACTTGTGCAGATTTTCAGAACTGCAGGTCTTGTCTTGTGCTCGGCTGTACTCTACAAGTCCCCACCCCTGCATCTCTTCCTGCCTGTTTGTGCGGCTGGCGGTGCATGTGCTTGTAGTGTGCCTGTGCAGACACCAACTGGAGTCATCAAAGCATTGGATTCAGCAACAATGCAGCCAAGCACTGGACTCCACTCTACAGCATCCATAACATCACAATACACTTTCCGTACGCCTGTGTGCAGTGGAAAATACGAGTGCATTGGCTCAATAAACATCTGGGTGTTGTTGACAGCCAGCAATTAGACAAGAGCTGCACATTGCCCACATTGGATGCAGTACCTGGGTATGCAGCTAGAAGCACAATTCGTCAGCATTCAATGGCTTGGTGCAACAACAGCTGTGCAGCGCGTATGCGTACATGCATTGGACAACCACAAGCATTTGCAGACAGTTTGTCCCATGCCTACAGTGTAGGACTCCCAATTGGTGCCAGGCACGCCAGTTCTGCCTGACATAGCTGAGCATCGACAGCACCTAAGGATGTGCATGGAGCTCCGCGCAGCCTGTTAAAAAGAGCATTGTGCACATTCGCAAAGCCAACCGCCAAGACGAGACCGCCTGCTCCGCATGCCCACCCACGAAGTCGCGTGCGGAGGTGGATCACTGGTGCCACCCAGCAAACCACTGCCAGGATCAGCACAGGTGGCGAATCAAGCAGTCGATTCAGTAGGGATGCATCAACTGCAATGGCTGGCGACCTCAAATGGCACCGTGCAAAACTTACCACTGAACTTACACCAGATTCTGCATAGGTGTGGTAACTGTCCGCCAGCGAACTTGTCTAATGGATAACTAAACCAAAATTCTGTTCACCCATGTTCACCCAAACCGATCCCGGGGCAGCGGGCCCCCCGCTGGGATGGGCCTTGGGCAGTGGGGCACGCTTGTGTGGGTTGCTCTCACACGCATGACAGATTCTAATGCATGGTAAGAAGGTGGCCAGTGTTTTTAAAGAAATAGGGGCTGTGCAGATAATTCCAATTGCGTACCCACAACTTCCATCATCATAGGGAACGAGCGGCAGTTGGCAAGCACTCCCCCCAAACCCAAATCCATTCATGCTCATGGGTATTTTCCAAAGCAATTGGTCTCACAACGAAATAAGCTCGTTAGTGTACTCAGCACTTCCAGCATCAAGACAAAGGGCCAGCAGCTGACAGATTGTGATGCATGGTAGGAAGGTGGCCATTTAAGGAATGATGGTGAAACAGAGAATCCAGTATCATGGTACAGGGGCAGCAGTTCACACGCATTCCACTAAACCTGAAACTGCTGTGCTCAGCAATACCAACGTCACAGTGAGCAGCTAGGTAGTCGATGAACATTTCCCCAGCCCCCAAACCACCCATACACAAGTTTCTTCTTGAGTGAAGTGGCTGCCAGGGATTTATTACCTTGTGCAGTTAGCACTTCCAGCATCAGGGTAATTCCAGCCATGTGTTGCTCCCCGCACGACGCCACACCCTCCACCCACTTTCGTGTCCCCTCACCGGCATTGGAGGGATGCAGCTCCATGTGGTGGGCTATGATCCAAAGCAATTTAAACTGAAATGTTGTTTGATAGGATCCAGTCACAAACGTAGACCCAACTCGTGGAAGGATAACTTGTTCAATGCAAGACGCCGTGAACGCCGAGCTTGACTTCAGCATAGGGCTACTGAATAGGTACAGCAGCTGTACACTCTTGTGTCAATCGCATTGCAGAATTGTACACCGTTGGGGCACCACCAAGCCAAGTTTCGCGGGAACTGGCAAAGTCGCCCGAGTTACAACAGCAAATGATTGCACCCAGGAAGCGCTGACTCGACCTCGCTGAAAGAAGGTGTGATTCTCTGTTTTGACTTATTACCAAGGACTCAAGCAAGGGTGCGCTCCCTAAAGCCACAGCACTGCAACCTTCACAGTCGAGTTGCAATCTCCATGGGCTGCCACACGAGTAAGCGAGACACAGGTACAGGCTCTCACCACCCCACCTCCGCCATTCCCTCCCGCGGTGTCTGTCCGCCCATCTCGCTTCGTGCCGGGTACCTATCCACGGCGTTGCTGCCTCCATGCGATCGTGCCTTCCGATAGCCCAAGGGGTTGGCACTCGGACATGCGCGGGCCGCCGCGACTCAACCGGCGTGCCTCGCCAAGCCCATGCGAGGTCCAAGGATCCATCACCGGCCGCCGTTCCTGCCTTCCGACCACGCCCACCGGCCGTCCCGTCGCGCCGGGGGGGCTCGGCGGATAGCCCAGCCGCCACAATCGTTGGTGCCGCAACTCAGGACCACCCCCAACCCGGGGGGGAGACGGGGTGCTGACGTGGACCGCCGATCCGCCGAACCGCCGAGCCGCCGAGGCCTACGGGGATGGGGAGGGGTTGCTGACGTGGACCGCCGATCCGCCGAACCGCCGAGCCGCCGAGGCCTAAGGGGAGGGGGGGGGCTAGGGGGGAGGGGCGGGGGGCTGACGTGGACCGCCGATCCGCCGAACCGCCGAGCCGCCGAGGGCCGGGGCAGGGTGGGACGGGATGCTGACGTGGACCGCCGATCCGCCGGACCGCCGAGCCGCCGAGGCCTAATTGGGGTGGGGGTGGGGCTTCGGGGGGAGGGGCGGGGGTCACGACCGCCGGAGCCGCCGGAGGCCTGGGCGCGAGGGCCAGGGGTCGGGGCAGGGGCTGACGTGGACCGCCGATCCGCCGAACCGCCGAGCCGCCCGGAGGCCTAAGGGGCAGGAGAAGAGGTGCCCGACGTGGACCGTCGAGACGCCGAGGCCTGGCGATACGACACGGGGCTGACGTGGACCGCCGATCCGCCGAACCGCCGAGCCGCCGAGGGCCGGGGGGGAAGGGGGAGGGGGTGCTGATGTGGACCGCCGATCCGCCGGACCGCCGAGCCGCCGAGGCCTAAGGGAGGGGGACATGGGGCCCTGACGTGGACCGCCGATCCGCCGAACCGCCGGACCGCCGCGGCCTAAGAGGAGAGAAGAGTGCTGACGTGACCGTCGAGACGCCGGGAGGCCTAAGGAGGATGAGACGGGGCTGAAGACGCGGACCGATCCGCCGAACCGCCGAGCCGCCGGTGCGTCAGGAGGAAGCCAGGGGCGACGCTGGGCTGACGTGGGACCGCCGATCCGCCGTGAACCGCCGGTTTCGAGGCCTGCCGAGGGGGGCTAGGGGGGAGGGGCGGGGGGCTGACGTGGACCGCCGATCCGCCGAACCGCCGAGCCGCCGAGGGCCGGGGCAGGGTGGGACGGGATGCTGACGTGGACCGCCGATCCGCCGGACCGCCGAGCCGCCGAGGCCTAATTGGGGTGGGGGTGGGGGCCCTAGGGGTCGGGGCAGGGGCTGACGTGGACCGCCGATCCGCCGGACCGCCGGGCCGCCGAGGGCCGGGGGGGGGGAGGGGTTGCTGACGTGGACCGCCGAGCCGCCGAGCTGCCGGGGCCTTGGGGGGGGGAACGGGGGATGACGTGGACCGACGAACCGCCGAACCGCCGCAGGGCCGCCGGGGCCGCCGCGGCGCCAGGTTCTGGACCGCTCTCCCACATTGTGTTACAAATCGCGAAACCGCTGAATCTGCTCCCGCCGTTTCGTGATCAACTTCCCTGATCGATGTGGTGACAATTAGTTATTTGCAGTCCCTGTTGTGGTTAGCACCATGTATGCTAATAAAAATCCTATATTTAAGTGTCGTTTACGTCTAATCACAAGCTTGTGCTCGTGGAGGTTACTTTTGCTCGTCTTGATGTTGGGGACCATGAATGATCGATTCCGAACACACTATCTGCCTGGTTTTCCATGCCCATCATCGCCAACCAGGTGCACGGGCTGTGTTTTGTCATTTTGTGACAAATGTAATCCATGGATTTTGATGATGATGATGATGATTATTATGTTGGGGAGTTGCTTATTTTCTCATGTGGGATGCCATTTCGGGCTTCTGTATCCAAGCCTATCGGTCGGCGAACGCAGTATCGTGTGTGTGGGCGAAAGTGTTCAGGTTGGATAACTGCAACCAACTCGCGCAACCAGCATTCCCCCACCCCCACCCCCCCGAAGGGAAATAAGGACCTTGCAGCCATGCTATCAACAACGAGGCTTCGTTGTGCAGTTCCAACATGATGTGCTTTCTTGCTCACTTTACCGCTTTGATTCTTTTAGAGGGAGAAACTCTGCCACTAAGGAGCTCAAAAAATTGACATTGCCCAAATGGAATATGGTGAACATGTTCTGAGGAAATATGCAGACATCGTGGTTGCAGAAAACGCTAATGGAAAGAAAAGAACAGCCAAAACACGCAAAAGCTGAACCCTTGAAGGGACACCTGAATGCAATGAATATCGTTTATGTCCAGAGAAGATAGTGTGAATTTTGTGACTACAGGATACAGCACATCAGCTGCTCTGAACAACTTCAGCATTACTTGTGATTGCACACGCTGTTTCACTGCGTTAGGAGCCGCAGAGTCAACTTTGGGAGCCAGAAAAACATGTTTGAAAGCAATTCATTGCACATGCTGGAAAAATTTCCCAGGCAAACATTGCGGTTGTGTGCATGGAAGAAGATTTTAACATGTGGGCAAAATAAAATCCCTGCGTCTTACCAACGAACAACTACTGCAATGAAAGAATCGTCACCATGTGTGTCACCACTACTCGCCAGAGATCCATCGTGACTTTCAGGTACATGAAAAGTACCGACAAGTATTCCCACTCAGCACATACCTTATGGTGTTTAAACAGCAACAATTTTGAGTGTGCTCCCAAGAGCCTGCTGAGTAACCGATTTAAAAATTTTACAATAATTGGAGCTCACTTGCTCCAGTCAATTTCGCGATTACTGAATGTCGCCTGCATTGCGTTCTTTCTGAATTCATCCGATGATGTCCATGGCCTTTTGCGCTTCACCAAATATCCGAAATTCATCAAGGTCGATAGAGGCGCCATGACGTTGTTATTCAATTCCATTCCTTTTGTGTCTTTTCCCCACATGCAAGTACGGCACAGTCCTTCAAAATCTGTTCATGCCGGTGCCAACAGCTGAATACTCTTTTCGTTGGCCGTTTCACTGAATGCCACCGATGTGATCACCGACATGTGATTTCTGTCATCTAGAGGCCATACACTCATGAATCTGCTACTGTTGCATCTCTAAAGATGTTTCCCAGGCGGAAATGCTACAGGAAAAATGATTTAGCAGTATATGGCTTACTAAAGTGTGATGCGCATTTTCAGAATGCCTGAATGTGAAGTGCAGTGTGGCTAGCAATTGTCCCTACAGATCACCGGGACTGTTCCTCAGTAAAGAATAGTAGAATTCAAACAGCTGCAGGAATGCCCACACGCACATTAGTTACCACTACGGGAATGATGAGCGTCCAATATATTTGAACCCACACCGCCTGCGCCACAAAGCACGTATCTTTTGAAGTTCAGTACATAACCTCGAGGTTATGAGCTCATGTGAGTTTCATGGCAACTTTCATTAAGTTTGGAAGCAAGAATTGTCTTTTATGACATGTATTTATGTACGCAGGGTAACTCCACAGCGATTTTGGAAATCAGCAAATTTGTGAACAACAGCGCCCATGTTGGAGGAGCTGTCTCTATTCTCGTAAGTTGATGATTGCGGTAGAATAATGCCTTCAAATAGACCCGAGAAAAAGCATCCGAATTTCCCGGAAATGGTGGTTCAGATTTTTTCCGCGCCCCGCTCCACTGTTTGCACAGCAAAATAATATGCAATAGTACACAAATCTATAGTGCAGGGAAGTGCTGCGGAGATTCCATCAAAATTTTTGTGAAAATTCCATCTAGAAGGAATATTATAAAATGACTATTTCAACGGGGGCAAGGCTTAATTTCTTACAATGCAGTTGGATTTTATGAAACTTTCATTTATTTTCCTGAAAGCTGAAAAATCATAACACATTTGGAAGTTCCACATGCTGTGTCTGATATATGGCATACACAGTTTTTACGCGTGAATTGAGATCCATGAGTGGGATGTAAAGGTCGTAGTGCATGCTGCGTCGAGTTCATTTAAAGAACACCAACAGAAAAGGTAACAAAGGGACCTGTAGAATAGTACTTGCACATATTTTTGGGGATCGCTTGTATTGTTCATTGTCGTTGAAGTGTGTTCTTTCTTCAGTGTCAATGGGAGCAGCTATTCCTCGCAATTATGCCAACAATGTGCATTTCCGTGCACATTTCTATATGTATTATGAATCGTATTGTGATGTCATTCATTTTAAATCTATTTCCACCAATTCAGCCATAGAGACAGACAAGCATTAATATTCAATAATTCTTCAAGATTTTGAGTCGAGAAATTCGCCGAGACTATGTCCAACTGCTTATCGGCAGTTTTTGAACTGGCGCGTGAGCAAGGCGAAATTGGGGGCCAGTTTTTCAACGGTTTTGGGGGAGTTGTTGAGAATCGCATTCCATGACTTTGAAATGCTTTTATTTGTGCAGGATGGACCGGATGTTGCAATGATGCAGTGCTCATTCGTTCAAAACAAAGCAACGTGGGCAGGAGCCATCTCTTCATTAGTAAGGAAACAATATTGTGAATGCTGGGGCCCATTTAACCACATGCTATTGTTTTCCGTAGCTGCTCATGTAGTGATTGGACACAGTGAAGTATTTTTGCATTATTTTGAAACATTCGCAATATTGTGATCATGATCATGGACTAACCCACATGCCTGTTTTGCAGCATTACCTCAATTAATTGAGGCAATACTGCAAAACAGGCATGTGGGTTAGACCATGATCATTCATGGGTGGTGATATCGACCATCATTGAATTATTATACATCATACTAATATATGAACCACACAATTGCGCCCTTGCGACCTGACGTGGATTTGCATCAAATTACTGAACGCGCTTTGTTAGACAGCACAGGATGCAGCAGGTATGGAGATCCAAGGGCACTGCGTCTTCCCCAATATTTTCTTTATAGAGGAAAATCAATACTGTGGGGAATGGTAACTGGAAGGACGGAAGCACTTTTGCATTGAAAGTACTTCAGCCAGCATGTAGTGAGTTCTAATACCCCACTTGCACATCACTATTTTTGGTGTTTCGATAGTGAGAGGATGAGAACTACATAATCTTGTACATGACGCCAGCTAAGGGAGCGTGGGCGCGTGACGTCTTCATGAACAATGAGATCCAAAAACACAGCGAAAATTCAATGGATCACACTAGCAAATAGTCGGGTGTTTTCCACGGTGCACAGTCTTTTGCAACCGTGTTAAATCATGCAAACATCAGGTGAAAATCGGGTACAGTGGAACACGATTTTACACAACTGCTACTTATACACAGTCGAAATCGTGTCAGACCTTATTCTTCGTCTTGTTGCCCATGGTCGTAAGGTAGTTCGCTTTTGTGTACTTAAGCAGGGCAAAAAGAACACGATTTTAGCAATCGTGTACTTTGTTATGGGTACACGACTGGTTCGCAATTTTAGCATAAGTAGCATGCTACATGGTTTTCAAGGCCATGCACTTTAGCAGGTACAAGGATCGTGGCCACGCCATGGCCAGACCTCTCTGGAGGGCAGCAGTGAAAAATCGACTTGAATTCAGTCGATTTGGAGCGATTCCAAGCGACGAAACGGCCAGAAACGCACAGGCTGATCGTCTCACACCAGCGGCTCACAAGGCCTGAGTCACTCAATCAGAAGGGACGCTCACTTGGCCTCACAAATCCTCTCCTCAACCGGTGAGGAGGCCTGGCTGGCTGCAGCGGCTGTAACCAAAACGAGTTACAGACCGAGAGCGGCCTACATTACCAGCTCGTCGGATTATATACAAGTTTACATTCATTTCCAGCCACAGACACTGCAGAATATGCTCTAGAAGACTCCTTACTATCCCTCTTATACACTAGTAGAAAACAGCCTGTTTGTGATGCCAGCTGCGATGCCATTTTGACACAAATTGATGCCATCATAGCCCCTTTTATGCCGTCGCACTCACTGTGACGGCATCAATTTGTGTCAAAATGGCATCACAGCTGGCATCGCAAACAAGGCGTTTTCTACCAGTGATAATGCCTCTTGTTATGCCTTTCAAGGACTAAAAGTCATATCATACATTGACAGTGATAGCCGAATTGTCCCAGCCATGCATCCTACGGTTGTTCAACTGGTCACTATCATCAAAATCTAGCATATCTAGTCGTATCCAATCAAATCTTGCATAGTATCTTTGATCTTGTACGTGTACCACTTATGCCAGCACTTTTTGTGGTCCGTACAGCCCCTATACTTGTCAGCTCAGCCCATTCCAATCAGCATGCTATCGTTGACTCGCCACTCCACGCTGCCTATGCCCAACTATCCTTATGGATGGCGTTCGGCGCATGGCACGTTTTCTTCTTGTTTGATCGACGGGTTTAGTCCTTTCTTGGCAAACCACTTCATCATCTTGACTCTCACCGCATCTTTAACAAGCAGCTAGTCGATCTCCCTATGTCGCATACGGAATTCGTTGAGTCGCCCGCCCGTCCCATCCCCCACAATCAAAATCGATATGGTGTGGGGAGTGGTCTGCTCGCCTTGGTTGCGATTCGCAACACATCATGTAGGGCATGCACAGATCTGCTCAAATCTCATCAGAAACTACCATATTTTCAAGGTTATGGTTGACAGCAGTCTCCACTATTCCTAAAATACCTAAACCGTTTCCAACAACATCTAGCCTTACAATCCTAATACTCCTTAAAAACCCGTTCGAAACAAAGGTTGTTTCTTAGAGTCCACTTATTTTGTTCTTTTTAGGACCCTAGATTTTCCAAAACTTATCAAAAAACATAAATTTTATACCATTCAATTGCAAATTGAATTTCCAATCGATCTGTATAATCAGAATCACATAATGACCCTTCTCAACCCATAATAAGTCTCCATGCCTGACTGCAATCAAAACCCCACATGCAAGGTAATGTACAGTCGCCTAGCATACAGGGCGACATGACAGCGCCTGATTCCTGCCCGATATGCGTGTATTGCAAATCCCCTGGTGCACCCTGCTGAGTCAGCGCTCGGCGGTACAGGCGGCCCCCATCACCTCACTCTCCGTACTCGCATCCCCTTGCACCCCCTCCAACCCGCCGTCGGGTCAGCGCGTTTCCTCGAGGCAGGCTCCGCAAGCAAATTCTACTAGCAGGGTTGGGTACAAAGCCCCCCTCCATAGAATGGCTGGCTCACTTTTCCCGGAAAAATCCCCCTCATTTCAGAAACGCGTCCAGACCGCCCCGCCATCAGCTCCTGCATCCATCTTCGAGGGGTGCTCTCTCTCAAGCACCCCTCCGTAAGTGTGCTGCCCGGGCAGAAAGGGAACTCTGTCCCTTACCTCCAGATCCCCCCAGCCACCTCCTAACAATCCTCTTGGGATTGTCTTCGCCGCCATGCGGCTGCGACCCCCTCTGTTGAGTCCCATGGGTTCCCATGAGCTGAACTGCCCGATCAAAGGGCATTGCTCCAATCTTTTGACGTGGGGCCCATCGGCTGGTGCCCCTGATCCATTCGGGTCGGTCGCTTGGCACCCGCACGGCGTCTCGGTCAGTCGCTGGGCAGGCGGGTGGCTGGCGTCGGGTGAGGGCCTCACAGACCATGGTGCTTCCTGGGTGCTTCTCGCGTAGTGGGTGAATAGCTGGGCAGGATTACGTGGCAGTTGTCCGCCTGTTCGGCGTACATCTTGGCCCTGACGGCCCCTGTGGGTTCCCTGTGGCCTCTTGGTAGGCTGCTTGAGGGGTACCCCTCTGGTCTGTTTGCAAACTGTCGACCAAGACCAAACTGGCCTGGAATCCTGGGCCTTGCGGGGCACCAGCTTGGCGGTATTCGCATAATATTTCAGGTGGCATGGCAGCCATCTATTCAGATAGAATGGCTCCATTTATTGGTGCCCCGAACAGAAAATAAATCTTCTTTTATACTCTAGATGTCTTACTTTGTGTCGATTATGCCCACAATAGATAAATACATAGAGCCTTAACTTTGGCATGGGACAAAAGAAATTAGGTAAAAAATTTATAGGACTATGACCGTTCTCTATCAGAAACATAGAGACCAGAAATGCGGCATAAAAGATGCAACGCTTTGTTCAAACTTTTCTCGATTGTATGTGTGAAAATAATGGTGCTAATGCTGCTACAGTTCAGTGGGACTGCATAAATAAACAACAAGTCGATCGCCTTGACAATTTTACACATTACGTCATAAAGAGAATCGGGATAGAGTAATGCGCTTTTGTTTTTTCACCTGTACTTTTCCGCAGCGCTTACGCAAAATTAATTGCTTCTCATTACTCACATTGACCGTTTGATGTTTTCTGCTGTGTTCTGTTGCACTTTTGTACTTTCTAATTGCGGCATTTTCACACTGTGTAGGTTGGCTCAAATGTGGATATGAAAGAATGCGTCTTGTCGCACAATCGTGCTGATTTCGGAGGAGGGTTTTTGTCGCAGGTGATAAGAGTATAAACAATAGGGACATCAAAATTGATGATGCGCTGGATGCAGCTTTACTCGAAATAATTACTCACTGACGGATTTGGAATTTCTGCATTGGTTGCAACGTATCAATATTACCAGTTTTGATGGCTAGGAGCCTAAGAAACTTGTCGACCTGAAGTAACGAAGCTCCTGATCTGAAGATCAGTAGATGTTTGTTGCTGCAATGCTGCCAAATATAAATTTATCGAATACCAATGCCACCGAAATTCAGCAAGTTTAAAATATGAATGAGTCGGGTTTGAATAGGTATGTGGCGCTCTTTGCGCAAAGTACAACTTTTTTTTGGTTGTGTGTTCAAAGACAATGCGTGGAGATCCAAGCGACTACCAGTGTTTGGGCATTGCTGTGTCTTTCATAGCCCGCAAGCTTAAGAGAATTTGTCTGTAAATTTTTTGATGACAATGTAGATTTAGGAAATCTCCTAATTTCTTAATGCATCTTTTGTTGCTGGATAAGTGGAGGTCCGCAAATATGTGGTGGAGTAGGCACAGGTGAACATTACAGCTGGAAGATGCACATTCTCCTACAACTCTGCTGCACTAAATGGAGGCGCCGCTGCTATGTTGGTGAGCTATTCGGTACCCATCACAGTGAGCCGAAAATGGGACAGTAGTAGCAATGATGAATTTTCAATAGTCCAAATTGCTTTTTTACACATCTGGGGTTTCAGCAGCTGCATTTCTGACTGAATAGCATTCATTAAAAATAAGAGGTGTCCTCATTCATGCTAGTTTACTACAAATGCTTGTGATGGACGTCCATCATGTGCCAAGACGGCACTAATCGAACCCATAGTGTGCCCAGCGGATTTGCTCATTGACTGCCCACCTACATCTTCTTCCGTGAAGGAAATGTGGTGCTCATCCTCGTAAAGAGCCGCATCATGCCATGTCATGCCATACCGCTCTATATTTCTGGGACATAGCCAGTAAATGGCCACGTTGCTTCTTGCCTTCGTTTTCGCGCACCAAGGCAGAGCAGGACTGCATAGTTAAAGCGATGTAAAGGCTAATGTCGCGTCACCGTCGGGGAAAATTCAATGGGCCGAGTTTTGCTGTATAAGCATTTCCAAAAGCGGCCGCCCATGCTTGGTTTTTCTGCTATTCACATTCTCTAGTAGAGAATCTATACCATTGGTAAAAACGCAACATCATCGCTATAGTCATGTATCTCGCATCAAATTATTTAAAGGAAAGAAATCGTGGGCGCATATAATATTGTTTTGTGAATTCACAAAGATCGCTACCTTGTGAATTTAGTAATACGATTATGTCACATTTTTGTTCTATGCTGGCATATCTTTTCCTTTTGCTGTATGTTTTTGTTTGCCTTCCAACACTTGGCTGATTCCATTTCTCTCTTCACAGAACGACACCAAGACAATTTTCAACAGCTGCAATTTCACAACCAACGCGGCCAATGGCACCGCGAGTGCTGCTCTGGTTTTGGTGCGTCTCGAGTATTCAATAGACGTGCTTGTTATTTACGGCGGAAACATTCTCTATTTACCGCTATTTACACGCAAATTCGAATTTATGTTTTTACGTGTGAATAGTCCTAAAAATTCGCAGAAATGGGCCTGTGTACTTGAAGACAGTGCATGCAGACTGAGGAAGTCCGGGGAACGGCAGATGGACGCCCTGAAGTATGAAAAACGGATCTTTTGTTCGGCGACGTCGTTGCCCTTTTCAAGTCGAGCTGTGCACTGTGTTGCTGGCGTTGGAAAGAGCGGAGGATTAATCATTGATTTGGGGATATCATCCTGCAGTATGGGTGTATGCACGAGCCTCAATATGCGTAAATATGGCCGTCTCTGCATTTATGCATTCTCGCGCATAAAACGCGAAAGCAAAAGTGGTGCCATAAACGTAAATAACAAGCCTGTCGACAAAAAAGGGAGCGGATTGAAGCTGACTTTCCTGTTGTCCGTGCCGTCAGGTTTCCACCGAATATTCTTTTCATGTATTCTTGTGAAAATCTGCAAAGCTCAATAGTCGCAAGCAAGGATGGCACGGCGACTAAATTCGATGCTGAGATCGCTGCTTGCCATACAGTGCAAATTCTGGGAATTGCTGCAATATCTCATCCCTGAATTTTTGAAATTCCATGATATGCTGTACTGTAATTTGACACTCCAGTTGATCCCAGTAAACAATGCAAATTTTATCATGCAGTGCCATCGTCTTATCGTTTCCTTGCTTTTTTAGCGCCTGTATGGCACAAGCCAATTGATCACTGGGGAACGATTATACCCTTCCACACGAACGCCAATGCAACTATCTTGTGACAAACAGGGAGTGGAGCAACTGCGCTGAAATTTGCCTGACAACACACATATGCAACACCTTTTTATACAAGAGGCGCTCCTCAGCGCTTCAACCCCGCTTGTGAAAGTGCATTCTGACATTATTCTTGCAATTTTTCTCTTCCTTGAATCCATCAAAGGCATCACCAGCCCACCCTGCGTTGCTGGCCAAATCGAAAGCAGGTAGAAATCTACGACAGCGCGATATCAGAGCTCAATGCGCTGCTCCTGCCTCCACCACATTGTCATAAAAGCTACGCATTTGATCATAAAAATTAAAAGTACCGTGCCTCGACAATGTCTATATGTAATTTCGGCAATGTGACGGGCATTACACGAAAAATTTCATTGGTCCATCTCAAATAGCAACACTTGCTTGACGCAAATAGATATGCATAAAGCGAGAGTTTGCATACAATTGCTTGTTAACTATTATATTTTCACCATATTCTATTATCCCTTGGCTTTCAATTGTTGTTTGTACTCTCTTTCATCATTTCATCCCTGAGGATATCTCTATCAGGTTTCCAATAGGCAGTTTTCTAGAGCAGTTGTATTGCGCGACTGCATTTTCCAGAGGAACAGGGAAGTGACTAGTGGAGGGACACTTTTGTTGGTGGTAAGCGCAATCAATTTTCATGTAACTGCTTGAAGTAATAGCCATTGATTAATGTACGAATCATTTGATAATGTGGAAGTTTTGAGGAAATAAAATGGTGTCGGGTGGCGCATGTGGCAGGCTTGTTGTGTACGTCGTGAACTCAAAATTTTTTTAGGCGTAAAAGTACGTGAAAATGCGTAAATACACGATCCGTGCAGATTAGACAGTACTTGCAGACCCATGGAGTCCGGGAAGTGGGATCCAGATGCCTGTAGTGGGCAGAAAACAACATCTTGCTCGACGAAGTCATTGTTCTTGCCGAGGGCGAGGTGGATGCAGTGGTGCGGGTGCCCGAGGAGGCGGAGGGCTGATCATTGTTTGCGGCTTCATTATCTAACCTGGGTGTGTCAGCGCTCCGTAAAAATGCGCTGATGCAACCGCAAAAATGACCGCTTCTGTGTGATCTCTTTCGCGTGTAAAACAGCAAACATATAGTGGTGCCGTGAGCGCAAATAACAAGACTTTGCTGTGGTACAATTGCACCGCAACTCAGCAACAAAATAGAAATGCATGTGCCATGTTTGAGTTCATAGAATTCGATTTCAATGTTTACTGATCAGTAAACATACGCCCAGAATTCATGATCTTTTCTAAACTAATTATAAGACAAACGAAAATGCACAGACCAAATTAGTTGCCATGTATTCTGCTGCGCGTCCGCGAATAGACTATTGTAATTTGACCAGCTAAATTTCCACGAGAGGCATTATCGATGTGTTCAAAAGGCGTCAAATGGACAAAGAATATAGATCTGCAAATTTTTGCATGGGTTACAATCCTAATTGCCTGCGCACTGTACAAGCCACGGTGAACCTTCTCAGAAGCTGGCAATCTTCTTCCATATCCAGCCGCCTCCTCAAGAAGTCCTTCCGCATAATTAGAATTCCTTTCTTGATTCCTTGTTATTCAAGGTATCTTGATGTCCTTGCAAGGAAATATCAGCTTCAGAATGGCTTTGAATTGGGCTCGCATTACGCAAGCGATTGTTTGCTTTGAACCAGCGGCTTGATTCCTGATCTCAAATATTCAAAGTTCAGTTCAACTAGCAAACTCAAAGATTCGTGCATGAAGCAGTGCTGGTATTTAGGGAACACCTCGTGTGGAATCGACTGGATGCGTGTTTGAGGGCAACAAAATCAATTCATCTCTCGCCGTATGGGTGGTGAGTGCATGCTTTCTCCGCAAATAGTACTTTTCTTGAAATATGTTGGGACATTGGTCAGTTTCTCGGAGCCACCAAAGGTGCACATAATGGTGTGGTTCATCCGAGTGATTGAATTTAATTCGCTTAACAGTCAGTGACGCTAGCGATACCCTCGATTTTCTTGTAATGACCTTCCTCCGTCCCAGATTGAATTGATGTTATGAACTGTGGCTGTAGAAAACCTGCTGATCCTTCACAGATTTTCGCGAATATTTTCACAATGTTGTTGCTATAGTCTAGTCTGTGCTCTCAAAATTTTGCCTTACTCGACGAGGTATTCAATATGCAATGTCATCTTTAAAATACGCAACTCCGCCCAAAATACCCGATTTTTTTCAAAATGACGCTGAAGCTGCCAGTTTCTGGGCCGTGGACCACGCCACCCTGCAGCGTCTTCCACTATATCAAGCGATAGGAGCTAGAGACGTGCTTGGAGTTGCAGGTCAGTGTGGAGTTGCGGAAGCGGAGGACAGGACGCCAGCACATTCTGAAAGGCGTGATGAAGGATCTTGTCAGTGGATTTGAGACTTTGGGCAAAACAATTAGGTCCATCGGAAAGCAAATCTGGATTGCAATCTAGACTCCGGTGGATCGAATTTGCCGTGCGACAGCAAGACAACAATGGATGCCTCAATAAACAGCTATCATTTTTAGAGAGAGGAAAATATTGCACCACACAACCGGCAAACAATTGAAGGCTCGGCAATAGAAGCCAAGAGACGGGCAAGATCCTTGATCATGCGTTTCGGACACGTCGGTGGCGTGCCCTCCGCCTGCATATACCTGATCCAATCTGCAGTCTAAGCCGTGTCTTTAATACCTGTCGTTTCGTGTACTGAAGGGGAACCATAAAGAGGAATTGTCCACAGCCCAAACACGGGCAATTTTGGAGCCATCTTGAAAATCTCGGAAATGCTTGGCTGAGTGGCACATGTTTAAAGATGATATTGGGAATTGAATAGCCAGCCAAATAATTCAGGATCTGGCAGCACAAACTGAACCCAAATGTTGCATAACTAAGAAATTTTTGGTAGAAATGTATGTTGGTTTGGTAGGTTTTCCAGTGCCATGTTTCATACCTGCAATTTAATCTGGGACAGAGGATGTACTATTTTTGATTTGTGTGCTTTTCCGCCATCACCTTGCGTTTTGCAATTCAATTTTGCCCAGATTTAAGATTGCACCATTTTGTAGTTCAGCTTCAATGACATTAGTAACTCGTGGATTGTAGTCACTTCGCAAAAATATAATCATATATGACACATGCGCGATATTCAATACATCGAAAATCTGGCGTCCTTGCAACTCCAGGGATGGCACCTTGCTGTTGTACAGTGCAAAGTGAATATAACAAGCTAGACCAATATTTTAGCGCCTGCACCGCCACTTTCAATATCGTTGAATGTTGGTGTTTGCAATTCGTGAGTCACATGCTTCTTTAGAGCTTCGGAGAATGTCGCACACATGAGCCTAAATTAACCAACTTTCTCATGTTTGTTTTGCAAGTATAATTCCATAGTTACTGTCACTTCCTGTGACTTCTTCAATCACAACACTACTTTGGGCGGCGCAATATTTGCTTTTGTGAGTATCAAAAATTTTCATTGTGCAAATGCCACTTGTGAGATCATTGAAGGAATGTATACCAAACATACTATAGAAGACCCCATAAACATCTCAGAGCTATTGAATGAGGATCCCCTTTTGCATGCTTTTCTCTCCATCGGTAGCTTTCACTGGGATGTAAGTAAATCGATATTGACTGTCACTTAACCACAACGTGCCAATCCTGATTGATCATGACAACTAAAGTGCTACTTGGATCCGTATATGACCAGATATCTTAGAAGGCTCTGAATTCTAGGGGTCCATGTAAAATTTCATAATCACATTTCCTATCGTGCAACACAGTTGTGCCGATCATCCTTTATCCAGATGTCCTACCTTCCCGCACTTTGAAGTCTCTTGGTGTGTCAGCGATGGGAGGCTTCAAGTTCTGGTGCGAAGTGGTTCGGCTTCAGCTGGCAGCCAGACGGCAACCCGTATTCGATCTCTCTGTTTCTTGCCAGATATTGGCAGAACAAGTAACAGTTGACAAAACAAATGAGAGGTGCTCTGGTGCAACTTCAAAACACACTATGGAGTGCGTGATAAAAATCCAGCCTGTCAAATACTGTTCTTACAGTTCCCAACAGAGGAAGCAATACATACACTATCCAATATTAATAGTCCTTGTGACTTTGCCGCCTTACTTCTGGATATCCAACCTTCATGTTTTAGCGAAGTTTTGCTTCAAGTTGTGTTCACGAACTTGTAGCACATTGCTTAGAAATCATGTCAATCCTTTGAGTACTGTGAGGGAGATGTTTCCAGCATCGCAAACGCTGTGACAGTAACCATCTAGAATGAGGATTCAGACAATGTATAACAGGTTTGGGAAGATCCAAGCTACGTGATGGGCGCCGTCCCTCATTGCGACGGCGCTAGCAACTGTGATTGACACAATTAAGCATGGGAGTGCTTAAAGACGGTCGGGACCCCGAATCTGCATGCGTAGTTTTCTCCACCGATCAAGGGCGTTTTGAGGGGGCATCACAGGGGCTAGATTTTGGGGGTTAGGGCTGATTGTGCTTTCCTTACTGCAGCATCCAGGGGCTTGGGCACACTGCAATTCGTATTCTGGCATCCCTGTAGTATTAAAATGTCGTTACTACAACGAGATTGATATTTCAATTGATGACTATAAACATGGCCAGAAGAAGTACATCCCTCCCCAATTTAAAATGTATTGCGAACGCGTGACAGGATTTACTGTATTACGCACCAGAAGTGCAATACGCATTTCGCCAATGTTTCGCCAACTTCCCGCTAATCGTTCCAAACTGGATTGATCCACAACGGAGTTTCAGATTTCACAACAAAGCCATTGTGCTTTCAATGGCGCAGAACGCGTCCTTGTTTGTCTCCTCCTCGACATTCGAGAACAACAGTGCGGGTTTCGGAGCGGGAGCCATTCACATACAGGTGGGTGTATTCATAGCAAAATGCGTTTTTGTGTCAATTCCATGGGTTGAAAAGTAAGATGAGACATATTTCATAGTGTCACTGGCCAACCATTGAAGAGTACAGCGCCAGAGGCGTCCAGACAAAACACGCTAGCATGTGGCAATGTGGCAATCAGTAGCGTGCATGCTTGAGGCAACGGAGAAAGCGAATGATGCTGATCAGGAACCTCCTGCCTTTTGATCAGATGCCAAAAAATAAATTCAAATTAATTGGTGCCAGCGCGGTTTTTTCTTTGCTCTATCATGAGCAAGGCATTCGCTTTTCCATTCCGTTCCGTTCGCACTCCGGAAGTGTAGACATCAAAAGGAAAAATTGCCACAGTCACTCCCACGAGGACATTGCTAAAGTCGACAACAATGCTCGCATCACTATAGCATACACCGCAGCAACGTTATGGGAGTGGATACTATGACGTACGCATTACATCACTTTTAGGAGTGAAAGTGTGTGACATTTTGAACCAGCGCGGGAATTGGTTCCCACGAAACGTTCGATTGGTAATGAAAGATGAATTACGTATAGAAAAATGCTCCCAATATATTTTGCGCAAAGTATGGGGAAAGCTCGCCTCATTGCAGTTAAATATCGAGGGTGAAGAGCAGTATACAACTGCATATCGGTGCATATACAACCACATCTACAATAATACACAATTCCTTGAACCACTAGAGATTTGAGATTTGAAAAGGCCGCAAAATTCAAGCACTGATCAACGAAAACCATTTGTCTCATTTGACCTCTTGATCAGAGTCGCAGATTAGCACATCCAAGTTTTTTTCTTGTAAAAAAATATTCTCTAGAGTCCCAACATCCGTCGAAGTTACCGGATTTTCCCGGCGAAAGGGGGGTGACGTCATCGCCCTGTGGCCCATGGCGTCGGTGGGGGAACTGAGAGCCCTGCCGACGCCGTCGATGGCGCCGACGACCCCCCGTTCCCCTATGCGGCGAATCCCGCCGACGTCGCTGACGCCAGCCATTTTTCCAGCCCTTTTGGTGACGTCGCCGGGGGCTGCGCCGCCCCCCAAGGGACGTCGCTGTAGGTTGGGTCTTTCTCAAAAGTCTCTTTGTGTCCCACAGGAATTGTACCTCATGTTTTGGCTTGAGTCGTTGTTTTTTTGGCTAAGATGCTGTCAGTTGTTCGTGAAAATTCTTGCTCATTCGCAATTGCGCGCGTGAATAATAATATCCAGGGGAGGCACATTGATTTGGTTTTCCATGATCGCGCTCAAAATTGGCCAAATTTCAAGGGGTACCAAACCCATACTAATTCCCCTGGAAAAAGGCTGCATATCCAGGGTATGGAGCAGGATATGGGGGCCCGGTATCCTGGATACTGTATACGGTATGATATATAGTATGGTATACAGTGCGATACATGTACATATGGTATGGACACCATACCCCGAGATATGGCGAGGACATGGTCATATCCTGGGAAGCAGGGTGCCGTATATCAGGATACGGACGCTCCTGGGATATGGCAGGGACATGGGCTAGGATATGTTGTTACGGCTAGAACTGATTGAGTGTTATTAATAACTGAATGTATGAAAAGATGACGAAGCACTAAGGATTGCATTAGGGATGTTGATGAACGGACTGGGTATAAAGGACAGAACGTCTGTTGTCCTTTTGCCTCGGCTGTAAACCGTTGCCGTGGACTCGAGCGTACAATTCCCGTTCAGGGATCGCCACCCCTCGACCCTGCCTGCCTTCGTCAATGTCAATATCCCATGTAAAATCCTGCGACGTGGCTGCCGATATACAGGATATACATATCCACCCATATCATATTCGATATCCAGGGTATGGTCGGGATATGGGACTTTCCATATCCCAGGATGCGCGACTTTTTTTTCCAAACTGTGGAAGAACTTGAGGGGAGTCTCCTGCAATACGCACACATCGAGATCTCGCAGTTCCTATAATTCTGAAGGTCGACGAACTCATCCTGAAAATGCAAGGACCGGATAAGAGGGTATGGGGCACCCCTTTAGAACTGCAACATTTTTGGGCAGTCCTGGGGAACCTGTGAAATTCGACCTTTTCTTGTACAGAATCGTAGGCAGTCAATGCAGCATGCTGCTTCCTATTAGAAAATTCTTGCGCGTTATCAATTCTTGCTACAATTTTACTGTAAGTTCAACTCGATTAATCAATAGGCACAAAATTAGGATTTGTTGGTCAAAACCGGGTCGATCTGGATCTTGATTACATCGACAATCACAATACTGCAAGGCATTCGCAAAATATCAAACTTCTCCTTGTCCACTTCCGTCGGGGCTTCAATTCCCGGCTTCTTTTGTGCTCTTCTTTTCCCATTATATTCCAAGTTAGAATTTCCAACCCATGTCCCTATAATTTTGAGAACATGGACACAGATAGCGCATTCGCACTACCACATCCTTCCAAAAATTTCCTTACGACCACAATCCCGTGGACCGTCTCTTCCGTCGTGTTGAGCCATGTTTCCAAAATTCTCAATTTCAATCATTGGCCATGTTGCTCTCAGCCTTGGGAGCTTTTCTGGTCAGCGTTGGCATGAACGTCCTTCTGAACTTGTGGCGTCTGTCGTACTAATTCTCTTGCGTTCAGCAGGGTGCCTCTCGGTCTTTGTTCACAGTATTTGCACAATTTTGTTTCACACCTCAATTTCTGCGGCCACTGACATTTTTTACCCTAGGGCCCTGTGGCTGCGTTTAGAATCCATTTTCATTTTCAGTGTGTCCTGAACCACCTACTTATATCTAACTCTCAGGGACACTTGATCTCAATCCACCTCTATCAAAGCTTGCCATGACCCGCACCAGGTCCCAGCAAAGGAAAAGTCCCTTTTCAGCTCTCTTGGAAACATCACAGCAAGGGCGATATTGTTTACTACGCCTAAGGGCTCTACGGGTAGCTCTCAACAAGGCCCATCGCAGTGTTTTCACAAACTTTTTCTCTTCTGAATGGCATGCTTGACCATCTTTAAACATCAATTCAATATTGGAAACAGCCTTTCCAACCAGAGGAGCAATTTGCGGTTCTTTGCTAATAATTACGATTTTCAGACAACATCCTCCACAACCGCATTTGCAGAAGTGCGCAGATTTTGTAAGCATTTGATTAGTACTTGACACAAAAATACTGGAGACAAATCATCGTCCTACATTTTACATGATTTAGAAGTAGAAACTCTCTTTCATGAGCTGTACACGCAGGTACTAGTGCAGCTGATGTCCTACATATATTCCACATTCGCTGAGCTGAAGGCTGGCTCTAATTGCTGAGATGATATAACAACAAGAATTTAGGGGCATCAGCTTCGTTGATGCGCCTGCCAAGCTTTCGGCATCTAATCAAATCATACATGCGGAGACCGTTGACAAGATTGCAGGTGACAATACAGGGCATGAGAAGCAATTTTGTTGTCAGGACATATACAAAGTATCCAAAGGCAAGTTCGAATCCTGCCTGCAAATGCATCGGTACATGCGCGGAAAATAAACCGGGCGATGAAATTGTGGAGGGTGCCGTAGTCCGGCGACCACACCTATCTAATCAGACACAAAGCGGCACACAAAGCGAGGCTTGTAGATAAGCTAGGATTGCGATACATTGCGAATTTACATTTGCAAATGTATGGATTATGCGGAGGTGAGTTTACGAGCAATAGTTTCCAATCTGCCTTTTGGAATTTTTAAAAAGAGCCTTGTGATGGTGATTGATTGTGGCATATTGTGGCTAGGTTTCGTGCACACAACATCTCATCATATGTGTATGCAAACTAAACTTAAATCCATTTTCAATCGATAATTTTGATTGTCATTTCAACAAGGAACTGGAATATCAATGTCATGCTTCCGAAAAACATTAGGATGTGAACAGATGCAGCACAATACAAGAAATGAAATAAATGCATTTGAAACACTGTTGCATTTGAAATCTTCTAGATTTGGCTATTCCATGGACTTAGGAGACAGGCGTGTTTCATTCAAATGACAAGTTGTTGGTCATTGCGATATATAACGTATATGTTGTGATTACACAGAATGCCGAAAGATACGTGGTTGAGATCGCATCATGCAACTTTACGCGAAATAGCGGTGGACGTGGGGGAGCATTGTCATACACTGTAGGTGCCTGAAAAGTCTCTTTGATAACTCAACCCATGTTCCGGTGAATAATAGTTTTGATCTTGTTTGAGGTTCTGCCAGTTAAATTCACATGGCCGAATCTTGCTTGGCATATTTTCGCTTAATTTGAATGACAATGCGCAGATGAAGAGCATTGAATGACGCAAAAGTGGAGTTACGGCAGCATTGCTGTCAATGAAGTTTTGGTGCAATTTGCACTGGACCAGTCATTCGTGAATTGCAACATGGATGCACTGTTAATTCTAATAAAATTGCGACTTTCCAATCCATTCAAGTTTACTATTGTTGCGCATTGCGCATGCTTGCTGTTGATGTATTGCTATCAGCAATTTTAGATGGTTTTGGAAATGTGAAGCAATGAATCTCCGAAAACAAGTCAACCTGAGCCATTGTATGCCAACCCGCTGTATTAGCTGTACTGGTTGTCAACATAACCTGGGAGTGGATAGTAACGGCGCTACATTAGCAAAACGTACTGAGTTCATCGAATCATGGTGGTGCCACAATTAAAAGTCTATCCATGTGTAGCATGCGGATGTTCTCGCAATATAGGTTGGTGCTGACAAATCAATTGTAATTGGTATCGAGAACCAGCTGGTGCACTGATGCAATTGACTGTTCCATTGGACAATATTTCTGCATTAGGACCTTCTAGGGGTATTCCGAGCTCTGTCAGTCATGGCTTCTGCCTGGGTGGTAGTATCAGTACACCACTGCGCCAAAAGAGAGTGCAATGACACCGCATGTAGCAATTTGTACTGCTTATTTATATTCGCCGTGATTTCTGTGAAAAAAAATCACCAAAGTGCGCTAAATATTCCGCCAAGTAGGATGCCTGTGAAAAGTATATCCTTTGCACATATGACATCATATCCATCCCATCACCTTTTGTTTGCATCATGCGCGTGTTGCCATGCATATTTATCTCCTTCTGAAACATCAGTGCCTAAGAACATTGGAAACGCTGCATGGTGCATGACGCATGGCGCTGCATGACGCTGCGTAACGCTGCATGGCGCTGCATGACGTTCGGGAAGTTGTTTTGCTTTCAACAGAACGAAACCAATATTTCCATCAGCGACTGCACGATGACTAGAAATACAGCGATCCAATACGGAGGGGCGATATATGCAGAGGTGTGGCACCTGTTGAAGAAGAGTCATGTAGTGTTGCGCATTTTATTTCTTGGATTCAATATGAAATATCGAATCCTTCTGTGATTCATGGACAAGCCATCCACCCCACACCGCGAACGCACACACGTAGCAGGGCGGCGATAGAAAATGTAGCTACAATTGCAGAAATGAGCGCAGCGCAGCGAATGTATTGACACTTGCACGTTTCGTATCGGCAACAGGTAGAAACATTGTGAATGTAGACGCACCACAAATCACAGCACTTAAAGTATTGACATCTCACAAGATTCAGCGCTGTTTATGTGCCAAATCAAATTAAAGTACCAAAAGTTCCTTCAGGGCTTGTGCATTACTTAATTGTGGTCACCAGTTCACAAAATGGGCGCGTGTGTGTGTGTTGGTGTGGTGGTGGTGGTGGGGAGCAATTTGAAATATCGACATCTATTGGCGAACATCTATCGGGCGACATCTATCGGGAATATCGACATCTATTGGCGACAATCAACAACAGGAAACATGGCTATGTGTTGATGGGTGAGTCGTCCGAAACTCCCCCCGCTTCGAAAGGCCTACTCTGAGAGCTCATTCACGACACACGCAGTGGTGCGGCGCACTGTGCAGTAACTCCCGACACACAGACACGGGGATCAATTTGAAATTTTGAAATTCTCCGTCGCTGTGCCTGGGGGTGTTCATGTCGTTTGTCACAGGTGTTTTGGGTGCCAAACAGAGCATCAGTTGAATACCCATGGCCAAATGCAAGGTTTCCCCGCAAGCAGGTGTCCTGTTATTAGAGATGGAAGGTATATACATAACATGTGCTGTTGCGTTGCTGGGCAAAAAAGTGAATATTCCGGAATTCGGTGATTGGCAACCGCCCATAAAGGAGGTATTTGCGCCGTCTGTCCGCCGCAATGCACCCCGATCAGCGGGTTATATCCGAAGTATCGCCATCAGCTGTACCTTTCAGACACCGTGGATTGCACGCAAGGTGTTCCCCTCCGGGGTGTGGGGGTGTGTGGGTGTGGGGGTGGGTTTGGGGGTGGGGGTGGGTGTGGGGGGGGGTGCGGGTGTGGGTGTGGGGGTGGGTGTGGGGGTGGGGGTGGGTGTGGGGGTGGGGGTGGGTGTGGGGGTGAGGGGGTTCCAGGACACCAATTTTCGGTGGGTTTGCAGAGGCCCCGCAACCTTTGAAATCTGAAGACTAGTCCCCCAACTTTATAGTCCCCCAACTTCCATTTGCGCTGCATGTGTCTAATCTCATGTGACTGATTTGAGAGGACTTGAGGGGTAACGCGTGGTGCTCTGACCAATTTCACAGGAATTAATAGGCAGAGCATAGTATACATATCGCCACCGGGGAAAGGAAACATTCATTTCCGGATGAAAGAAATACATAGCCAGACTGTGTTCCATTCATAAATAAGGTGCGATCGAATAATCAGATTGCATGATACAAATATATTATTCCAATATAAATTCAGGGCATTTCGAAAGTATCTTGACTGATGCTATAAATTGTCGTGGTCTAAATTTCTGGAGCAGAACCGAGTTTTCTCTCTGCTGGACAACTGCACATTCACCTCGAATGCTGCGGGAATTGCCGGCGGCGCTGTGGCAATGACGGTGAGTACTTCCGAATGACGTTCTGAAGTCTTCGAAGAAATTTTGAAATAGTTGTGCTCTATTTCAAAGTTTGAAGCTCACTGCGAAACTAAAATTCAAACAGCGCTGGCTATTAATTGAATAGAACTTGACACCCAAAGAAACCAACTATCAACTCATTGCATCCCCTGCATTGACATCACGTGATCCGCATATCAGCTTTAGACGGTTGTAATACAAGTTCAAAGGCATTTTTTGCGTGATGAATCTCTTGCAAAATTGGATGTGTCAGTACCATAATATCTTTGTCTCAGAAGTCTTGTCTGTTGTTGTTGTATGTAACTTTGCAATTCAGCTGGACTAATCAATATGCCACCGGATGAGGGTGCTTTGGTCGATTGAGTTGATGCAAGTCTTATATATACCATATATC